>JAJIBD010004161.1:0-15000 GCA_021461705.1 Cryptotis parvus
TTTTTTTTTTAGATTTTTTTTAGATTTTTTATTATACCACAGTGAAACATACAATTACAAAGGTGTTCATAATTGGTTCTTGGTAATACAGTATACCAGCACCCATCCCTCCACCAGTGCCCCATTTCCCACCACCAATGTACCCCACCCCCTCCTGCCCACCCCCATGCTGCCTTAATAGCAGGTACCCCAGTTTCCTCTCTTTCTCTCTCTGTCTCTCTCTGTCTCTGCATCTCTCTCTCTTATTTTACACATTGTGGCTAGCCCTGCAGGTATTTAGAGTTTATCACTTAAGTCTCTTTGTGTATATTCAATGGTGAGTTTTAATCTGCCATTACCATTTCCCACATTTAGTAAAACACTGGTATCTATTTATGTCGTATTAATGAATGCAGTCATTCTATATCTGTCCTTTTCCTTCTGACTAATTTCACTCAGCATGATTGTCTCCATGTCCATCCATTTGCAGGTAAATTTCATAATTTCATCTTTTCTGACAGCCGCATAGTATTCAATAGTGTAGATGTACCACAGTTTCTTTAGCCAGTCCTCTGTTCTAGGGCATTTAGGTTGTTTCCAGATTCTAGCTATAGTGAATAGCGCAGAGATGAATAAAGAAGTACAGATAGTGTTTCTGCTATGTGTTTTTCGGTCTCTCGGGTATATTCCCAGGAGTGCTACTGCTGGATCAAATGGGAGCTCAATATCTAGTTTTTCGGAGGAATGCCCATATTGTTTTCCAAAAGGGCTGGACCAGTCGGCACTCCCACCAACAGTGGATCAGAGTCCCTTTTCCCCACATCCACGCCAGCACTGGTTGTTCTTGCTGTTTTGTATGTGTGCCAGTCTCTGTGGTGTGAGATGGTACCTCATTGTTGTTTTGATTTGCATCTCCCTGATGATTAAAGATGAAGAACACTTTTTCATATGCCTTTTGGCCATTCGAATTTCTTCTTTTTTGGAAGCTTCTGTTCATTTCTTCTCCCCATTTTTTGATGGGGTTGGCTGTTTTATTTCTTGTGGAGTGCTACCACTGCCTGATATATCCTGGATATTAACCCCTTGTCAGATGGGTATTGGGTGAATATCCTTTCCCACTCTGTGGATTGTCTTTGTATTTTGGTCACCGTTTCTTTTGAGGTGCAGAAGCTTTTTAGTTTTATATAATCCCATTTGTTTATCTTTGCTTCCATTTGCTTGGTCAGTGGTGTGTCATCTTTAAAGATACTTTTCGTTTCGATGTCGTAGAGCCGTTTCTCCTATGTTTTCTTCGATGTACCTTATCGATTCATGTCTGATGTTGAGATCTAGAATCCATTTTGATCTGACTTTTGTGCATGGCGTTAGAAGGAGGTCTAAGTTCATTTTTTTACACATAGCTGCCCAGTTTTCCCAGCACCATTTGTTGAAGAGGCTTTCTTTGCTCCACTTAATATTTTTTGCTCCTTTATCGAAGATTAAGTGGTTGTATATTTGAGAATGTGTTTCAGGATACTCAGTTCTATTTTATAGGTCTACAGGTCTGTCTCTATACCAATACCACACTGTCTTAATTACAACTGCTCTGTAGTAGAGCTTGAGGTTGGGGAAAGTGATACCTCCCATCTTCTTTTTCCCAAGGATTGCTTTAGCTATTCGTGGAGTTTTATTATTCCATACAAATTTCAGGAGTGTTTGTTCAATTTCTTTGAAGAACATCATGGGTATCTTTATAGGGACCGCATTGAATCTGTATAAAGCTCTAGGGAGTATTACCATTTTGATAATGTTAATCCTTCCGATCCATGAGCAGGGAATATGTCTCCATTTCCTCAGGTCTTCTTTTTATTTCCTGAAGTAACGTTTTGTAGTTTTCTTTGTAGAGATCCTTTACATTCTTTGTCAAACTGATTCCTAGGTATTTGATTTTCTGCGGCGCAATTGTGAATGGGATAGTTTCTTTAATGTCCCTTTCTTCTCTTTCGCTGTTTGCATATAGGAAGGCCATTGACTTTTGGGTATTGATTTTGTACCCTGCTACTCTGCTATAGGAATGTATTATTTCTAGGAGCCTCTTGGTAGAGAGTTTCGGGTTTTCCAGGTATAATATCATGTCATCTGCAAATAGTGATAACTTGGCTTCTTCCCTTCCTATCTGGATGCCCTTAATGTCTTTTTCTTCCCTGATTGCTATGGCAAGTATTTCCAGTACTATATTGAATAGAAGTGGTGAGAGTGGGCAGCCTTGTCTTGTCTCTGATCTTAAGGGGAAGGCTTTCAGTTTTTCCCCATTGAGAATGATGCTCGCTGTGGGCTTGTAGTAGATGGCCTGGATTATCTTGAGGAAGGTTCCTTCAATCCCCATTTTACGGAGGGCTTTCATCATGAACGGGTGTTGAATCTTGTCAAATGCCTTCTCTGCATCTATTGATATGATCATATGGTTTTCATTTTCTTTTTGTTGATATGATGTATTATGTTGATTGACTTACGAATGTTGAACCATCCTTGCATTCCCAGGATGAATCCCACTTGGTCATGGTGTATAATCTTTTTGATGACTCTTTGGATTCTATTTGCTAGTATTTTGTTGAAGATCTTAGCATCTGTTTTCATCAGGGAGATTAGTCTGTAGTTTTCCTTTTTTGTGGCATCTTTGTCTGCTTTGGGTATCAGGGTGATATGTGCCTTGTAAAAGCTATTTGGGAGTGTTTTTGTTTCTTCAATTTGTTGGAAGAGCTTAAAAAAATTGGGAGTAGGTCCTCTTTAAAGGTTTTGTAGAATTCACTGGTGAATCCATCTGGACCTGGGCTTTTGTGTTTGGGGGAGACTTTTGATTACCGATTCTATTTCCTCGATGGAGATAGGTTTGTTGAGGTATTCCAAATCTACTTGTTGCAGACTTGGGACACTATAGGAATTCAGGAATTTGTCCATTTCTTCTAGGTTTTCTTGTTTTGTGGCGTACAGGCTCTCATAGTAATCTCTGATGATCTTTTGAATTTCTGTGGTTTCTGTTGTGATGTCCCCATTTTCATTTCTGATTCTATTTATTTGGGTTCTCTCTTTTTCCTTTTCTTACAAGTCTTGCAAGTGGTTTGTCAATCTTGTTTATTTTTTCAAAGAACCAGCCTTTGGTTTCGTTGATCTTCTGGATTGTTTTTTGACATTCCATCTCATTGATTTCTGCTCTAAGTTTTATTATTTCTTTCTTTCTGCTTGGGTTGGGCTCCTTTTTGTTGATCACTCTCTAAGATCTTAAGTTGTGAAGTCAGACTGTTTATGATGGCCTTTTCTTCTTTTCTGATAAATGCTTGAAGAGCTATGAACTTGCCTCTTAACACTGCTTTTGCTGTATCCCACAAGTTCTGGTAATTCGTGTCTTCAGTCTCATTTGTTTCCAGGAATCTTTGGATTTCCTCTTTGATTTCTTTTATGACTTGCTGGTTGTTCAGCAGTGAGCTGTGTAGTTTCCAGGTACTTGGTATTGGTCTCCGTTTTTGTGTACAATTAACTTCTATTTTCAGTGCCTCATGGTCTGAAAAAAATAGTTGGCACAATTTCTATCTTCTTGATTTTATGGAGGTATGACTTATGGCTCAGCATGTGATCTATTTTGGAGTATGTTCCATGTGCACTGGAGAAGAAAGTGTATTCAGCTTTTTGGGGATGAAATGCCCTGTATATGTCTACCAGCCCTCTTTGTTCCATCTCTTCTTTAAGGGCCAGTATTTTCTTGGTAAGTTTCAATCTTGTTGATCTATCCAGGGTTGATAGAGCAGTGTTAAAGTCTCCAACTACAATTGTGTTGCTGTCAATGTCTTCTTTGAAGTCTATTAGTAGTTGTTTTAGGTATTTTGCTGGCCCCTCGTTGGGTGCATATATGTTTAATAGCGTGATTTCTTCCTGATATATGCATCCCTTGACTATTAAGAAGTGACCTTCACTGTCCCTTCTGACCTTCTTCAGCCTGAAGTCTATGTTGTCAGATACCAGTATGGCTACCCCAGCCTTTTTGGATGGGTTGTTTGAATGAAGGATTGTTTTCCAGCCTTTTATTTTGAGCCTGTCTTTGCTCCGATTGTTCAGGTGTGTTTCTTGCAGGCAGCAGAATGTCGGATTCAATTTTTTGATCCATTGTGCCACTCTGTGTCTCTTAACTGGTGCATTTAGACCGTTGACATTGAGAGAGATTATTGTCATGGGATTTTGTGCCATCTTTCTGAATAGGTTGGTTGTTCTTTTTGGGTTATGTCTCGTCTTATAGTAGATCTTTCAGTCCTTCTTTTAAGGTTGGTTTTGATTTTACAAAGTTCCTAAGCTGTTGTTTATCCAAGAAGTTGTATATCTGTCCTTCAAATCTGAGCGAGAGTTTAGCCGGATAAAGAATTCTTGCTGAGGCATTCATTTCATTAAGTTTTTTCACTATATCCCACCACTGCCTTCGGGCTTGGAGGGTGTCTTCTGAGAAGTCTGCTGAAAGTCGAATGGATGCTCCTTTGTATACAATTTCCTTCTTTGATCTTGCTGCCTGAAGAATTATGTCTCTGTCTATGGCATCCATTACTTTGACTAGGATGTGTCTTGGGGTCTTTCTATTGGGGTCTCTTCTTGCTGGTACGCCGTCGGGCTTCTTGGGTCTGGATGCCTTTGTCCTTTAACTCAGGGAACTTTTCAGCCAGGATGTTTTAACTGTTTTAATTTCCTTGGGGTTACTTTCTTGTCCCTCTGGGACTCCTATGATTCTTATGTTGTTCCGCCTGGCTTCATCCCATTGTTCTCTGTTTCGTTGCTGATCCATTATCCGGTCTTTTTCCATCTTATGTAGATCTCTGAGTGCTTTCTGCAGCTCATCTTCAGTCTCACTCATTCTCTCTTCCGCTGCTGTCATCCTACTATTCAGAGCCCCGATTGTGTTTTTCATTTCGTCTACTGAGTTTTTAAGCGATGATATTTCTATTTGCATGGTTCTCATTTCTGCTCTCATTTCCTCCCGTAGTTTATTGACAGCCCTTTCAACTGCTTCGTTTATGTTCTCCTGTATTTTATTGGACATCTGCTCAATTTTTTCGTTGAGCTCCTTAAACATCCTACCAATTTCTTCTCTGGTTTCACTGTCAGAGAGATCATGCACATCTGTATTCTTTTTTGAGTCTTCAGGGTCGATTCCTTCATCTGTTCTTCGAGCTGGGGATCTGCGTTGTTTCCCCATGGTGTTGTGGTGTTCAGGGATAGATTCCTCTGGTGTACTGTTTCTTTTTTCTTGAGGGTATTACCTTCCCTTGGTGTTGAAATTCCTAGTTTTTCTATTAATAAGCGGCCGCGTTAGCGGCCCGCCCGGCCAGCCGCACACCCCAGGGAGGTAGGGTACCTGAGATGGAGTCAGGCCATTGTGAGAGTTCAAAATGACCGTTTACTTCCGGTTCCGCTTTGACTTCTGGGGGTTGTAGTTCCACCTTCTGCCGAGACCTGGGGCTCTACCACGGCCCCAGGTGCCCGCCCGGCCAGCCTCACACCCCAGGGAGGTAGGGTACCTGAGATGGAGTCAGGCTGGTGTGAGAGTTCAAAATGACCGTT
The DNA here is from genome assembly GCA_021461705.1 of Cryptotis parvus. NCBI lineage: Eukaryota > Metazoa > Chordata > Mammalia > Eulipotyphla > Soricidae > Cryptotis > Cryptotis parvus. Next base: position 5,557 of record JAJIBD010004161.1, read on the forward strand.
TACTTCCGGTTCCGCTTGGACTTCTGGGGGTTGTAGTTCCACCTTCTGCCGAGACCTGGGGCTCTACAACGGCCCCCAGGCGCCCGCCCTGGCCAGCCTCACACCCCAGGGAGGTAGGGTACCTGAGATCTCCACATTTTTTTTTAAACCTTACTCATCAGGACTCTCAAACAAACTCACTTCTTAAACTCAGAACCCTCCTAAGAAAGGTTAAAGAGTTTGTGTAATAGCAGGTGAATTTTATTCTGAAGGAAAGTTAACTGGCTAGATTCCATGTAAATAAGACTGAATTATCACCAAGAACTAGATTTCACAAAGCATAAGCAAATGGCTTGTGAGGAAAATCAGATGGATTAGGAAGGAAAAAGGCATAATTAGCAAAAAAAAACTTTTACATAAAACTGACATAATTTAAATGTGAGACTTCCAAAGAGGAAGATAATCAAACCTCTAGAAATAAGTTTTCTGCTGACCTGCCAGTCTTCATGCACTAACGTTCTTTAAACCATTTTTCAGGTAAATATGATGTTTATTCAGGTATGCCGTAGCAATCACAAGCAGAATTCCATTCTATTCCTAAAAAGTCATATTCTACTAGAGTATCTACTCATGTATAAATAAATAAATCGCAGTTTGTTTGACTTTATCTTTCCTTGAACACAATTTTCTATCAAGAAAATTTGTAATATATCCCAGCATTCATATTCTCTGGGGCCAAAATGATTTTGCTACATTTCTACTTTCATATTATGTTACATTTTCTTCACCATTACAATTTAAAATTAAAAAAGGTTATGAACTGCCTATTACTATTTTTCTTTGTTCTCTTCCTTTATCTAATAAAGATTTCAAGTGCCCTCTAATACATTTTTTCAGAACTGATTTTTTCTTAAAGGTTAAAATTCTCTAAGAAATAAATTTTGATTTGCAATTCTGTTTTAGAGCCTTAGCCCATAGTTGAGCCCTTGCAGACCTTAACTGAATGAACAATCCTAAATTTGGCAGCATTTTAGCTACACTTACAACAATTTTTATAAGTTACTAAATATAAAATTTATATTAACTAGTTTATACATTGCACTGAAATTTATGTACACAAAAGTTAAAAAATAATAGCCTATTTACAAAGATTATTTTACCATTGACTGCTGCTTTGGTGATAATACTTACCATCCTATTCCAAAGTTCACTTTGGAAACTTTGAAAACACTTTGAAGACATGTTTGTAGAGGCCATATGTGCTTGACATCCAAGCGAAGGGCAAGAATTTGAAATCATGTTGATGTAACCACGACCCTCATTTGAGCTGAGATGTATTCCTCTCGGTATTTCAAGTGATGCTGAAACTATGCTATCATCACTCCCAGATTCTAGGAGTAAAATGAGAAGGCAATACCAGAATAAGAAGTAAAAATTTCTATGCATACAAAGTGAAGATAGTTTTGAGTTATTGGTCTGGAAGTCTAGTGAACATTTTGGTCTTGCAACTCTACTCATAATGATACAACTAGAGTTATCTAGGCTCTCTCAATGGATTAGTTTAGTGAATTAACAGTTCTGATGAAGCAAAATAGAACATCCATTTATTTAGCCCCCACCATGTGCCAAAAAGTTGATGTAGATAGTCTAAGTTAAGCCTCACATAACCCAGAGAGGTAGGAAACATTCAGAAATTAAGGAAACAGAATCTTAGAAGCTTAAATAATTTGCTCAAGGTCATCCACTCCTCTAATGAGATACCCTGGGATTTGAACTCTGATCTGATGATTCAGAGATTTTCCTGTAAACATCAGAGTCTCTGAAGCTAAGATCAAAGGCTATTAGCTGTTTCTACACCAACCACAGAGTTCACTCCTAAGCTTCACAGACAACTGCCAAATGCATGCCTTGAGTAATGGAGATTAGATAGGAGGCACCTTCATAAGGATAAACTCACTTAACTAAAACCAGATGATGGTTCTTTCTCACTTCTCTTTACTAACTCTACTCATCACAAACACTTAGTATATTCCTAAGATATAATACTAGGATTCACACTAGCTCCTCCTAAAATGTCTGCTGGGTGCTCATGATCTTTAGAAGAGGATAGCAATAAAGAGTTAAAGTTGAATGAATAATTTGCTAAAAGACGGATATTAACTTAAACTCTCTAGCAATTAGCTCTGTAGTTGCTTATAGAAACTTACAGGAGAGGTACTGTTACATCAGATGACAAAACTAATCACAAACATCCCTTAAGAAACTTTAAAAATGACACCATTGTTATACAGTTAAAGGAACACAGCCTAAAATAAAACCTAATCATGATGGCTTTGGTACTGGTGTTCTCAACCACTCTACCAGTAACTCTCAAACATTCTAGGACTTCCTTAGATTACTTATTTAAAATACTCTTCCTAGTGTTTTTCTGAGAATTTTGCCTAGAATACTAGGATTGAAACCCAGAGTTAATGAAAGTTTTGAGAATTTCATGAAATCCTTCTGTCCTTCCCTCTTCTGTCTTCACTCAGAAAATTGCCACCACTCAACTTTTAATAGCACATTTGACCACAATCAGAAGCAACTTTTTATAAAGAAGACTGAAATTGTTCCTAGGTTCAGGAAGAATAATTCCCCATGCGTATTTAGTTCTTTCTTTCTCCTATATTTATAGCTCAAAAGAAGGGATAGAAGTTGGCAGGAGCAGAAAACTCTTCTAATTACCTAAGACTTCCTCAGTCTAGCATTCTAGCTTTTCTAATATTGTGATTTTTTTCCTGTTGTTCACTTGGAAGTGTGAGATAAAGGAATCTTAGATGAGGCAGAAAAAGTCTTTGTTTCCTCCATCACGACAAGAATTGGAAGATGTAGACACAAACTGAGGGTTTGACAAGATTGTAATAGGGCAGGATCAGAAATGGCTTTGCCCTTTGTGTGAGTTTGGAATGTCTGAGAAACTGATGGCAAGATAGTATTTGGGCATGCAAAAGACTTTTGTATGCAAAAGACTTCATCTATAATGGAAAAGGAAACAAAAGGTTAGGAAAATCTTTTGATTGTAATGTAGGTATGACAACTGTGAAAAGAAAGAGAGAAGGAGGAATCTAATTACAGATAAGTCACCAATTAAAAAAGGTAATTTTATTTTATTTTATTTTATTTTATTTTATTTTATTTTATTTTATTTTATTTTATTGCTTTTTTTGGGTCAGACCCGGCAATGCTCAGGGTTTCTCCTGGCTCTGTACTCAGGAATTTCTCCTGGCGGTGCTCGGGGGACCATATGGGATGCCGGGATCGAACCCAGGCTGGCACAGGCGGCGTGCAAGGCAAACGCCCTACCTGCTGGACTATCGCTCCAGCCTCAAAAAAGGTCATTTTAGAGGGTACATGTTATCTATCAGGCCAGTCTGATTAAGCTAGGACTGATTATTTGATGAGAATTGTATTATGTAAAAAGAAGACCCTTGGTGCTTTTGCTGAGACTCTCCATCAACTATGCTCTTTGCAGTAGATTCCTTTGGAGGTAAGGAGAGGTCCACCCATCCATGTTTGTCGCATAAGCATGAGTGAGAAACTTATTTCATCCCCCAAAAAAGAGCATTTTTTGAAAATGAAATATTGAGATGTAGTCAGTATGCTACCGAAAAAAAAACTGAGCAATAACGAAAAATAACTGCTCTAAGGGAAATAACTGTGGGAAGGAAAGTCCAAATTTAAGAGCTGTAAAGTTAAATAAATGGTGCCTTTATAAGACACCAACCAGCAACAATCTCTGTTGGTAGGGATGTGGTAAAAACAGAATTCTCAGACACTGCAGGTGGGAATGCTGTCTGGTCCAATCCCTATGAAAAAACAGTATGTAGCTCAGTAAACTCAGAAATGAGCTTCCATATAACCCAGCAATTCTACTTTTTGGATTTCTCTCCCCAGGACAGAAACACATTCATTCAAAAGAATGTACACACACCATTATTTATTGCAGCACGCAGTGTAATTGCTGAGATTTGAATCAACCCAAGTACCCAACAACAGATAAGTGGATCATGAAGATGTGATATATACACAATGGAATAATATTACCTAGCTGTAAGAAATGATGAAATCATGCAATTTGCAGCAACATGGATGGAACTGGAAGGCATCATGTCAAATGAAGTAAACCAGAAGAAGGATAGACACAGGATATCACTCATATATGGTATTTACAATAACTGGATGAGGGAATGGAATGTTTTAAAGGGGGGGGGGAGTGTCCTGATCAACCTTGGCCTCAGATTATATGAAGAAGGGAAGAAAAAGTGAAAGAGTGCATGTGAGGGGAGGAGAGATAGATGGGTGAGAGACAATGGGGCCAGCTTAGGGGAGTCAGGTACAAAAGTGGTGTTAAGGAATGTTAGAGCCAAATGTCCAAACCACAGAGTTAAAATTGAAATCAATAGATCCAAACTTTAACACCAAACTTAGAGGTACTTGTCAAGTGGGCAAGCTGCAGGAGGGGCAAGGATTTTATCGTTGGGAATATTAGTGGAAGGAAGTTGATGCTGGTGGTGGGATCAGTGCTGCAATATTATATGCATAAAATTCAAATGTGAATAATTTTTAATAGCAGTGCTTTAATAAAAATGTAAAAACATTAATTTAAATCTCAAATAAAAAGAAATGAAAAAGACAAACCACACTACTTCCATGTAGCATGAAAGCAGTTGACAAAAAGTAAATGTGATAGAGTATTTGTAATCAGAAGAAGAAATTTTGCAGCAACATGAGACAAAGCACCCAAGTTTTTTGTAGTGGAAAAAAATGATAGTAGACACAGCAGCAAAGAGGATAAACAGAAAATTTTATTATTCCAACTAAGCTTTGTCATCAGGGAAATACAAGTCAAATGAACATGAAATGCCCTATGATGCTTTATTAGGATAGTTATTATTAAATGATAACCTCGTTTATAAATTATTATAAACGATTAAATGATAAAATTTGTATTAAATGATAAATGGCACCTCCATGCCAGCAACCCTAGAAAAGACATGCCAGACCCACAGCTCCGTCGGCAACCCCGAAGAGAGACAATCCAGACCCACCCACTCCAGACCCACAGCTGCTCGGCTTGGCCCCATGTGGAAGCAACCCATGGAGCTCCAGTGGTGGTAAAGGGCCCAGCCAGCCCCCTGGGCAAGTCCAACATAGCTCCAAGGGTTTGCTCACACGTGGGGGAAGGGGCCACTCTGGCCAGACTTGGAGTGGGCATTTGGTCCCTATCCCCATTCCTCCACCTCCATGCCAGAAACCCCAGAAGAGAGACACGCCAGACCCACAGCTCCATTGGCGCAAGACCACTCTGCGGCTGCACGTCTTAAATAGTGCTGGATGTCAGGATCAGGTTCTTCCAAGGATCTTTCACGTTTATACACTCTATACAGTTCTAGGCAGGTTCTATCCGGGGCCCGACATCCCAGTAAGCCTAGCAAGAAGCCAGAGGCCCCCAGTCCTTGTGGATCTGGAGTCTCTGTCTTGTGGCTGTTGGCTGTGGTGGCTGGAGCTCAGGCTCACACTGGTTACTGGTGCCCGCTTGAGCAAATCGATGAACAACAGGAAGACAAACGATACAAGTGAAGTGGTTATTAAATAATAATAGCAAATGCTGATGCAGTGTGGAAAAACTGGAGCCCTAATATATTACTACTTGGAATGTCAAATAGTGTCTCCAATTTTGAAGTTTAACAGTTTTTTACAGTTAAAAAACACATTCACTATATAAAGCAGTCTTCAAGTGTCATACATCTACCCAGAGAAACAAAGATATATACAAACAAATACACAAATACTTTTATGAGAATATTCATAGAAATGTTATGACAATCACAACAGATGCAAACTAGAAACTGCCCAAATGATAATAAATAAGAAAAATATGGTGTGCACATATAAAGGAATACTATGAACTACAAAATATAAGACAGTACTGATACATTATGGATCAATCTCAAAAAGCATTGTGAGCAGTGAAAGAAGTCAAACACAGAAGACTTCATATTGCATTATTCCATGTATATTTGATTTACAGGGAATAAAAATATAGTAGATATTTTTACTATATAGTAGTTAGTTATTTTAGGCCATGGAAGGAATACCAAGAAATACAAGGGAAATTTTTGATAAAATGGGAGTGCCTTAAAACTGGTATCTGATAATATTTGCACAACAATAACACTTATTAAAATACACTGGAGAACATACTTAAAGTGAGAGAATTTTTTCAAACTGAAAATCAAAATAAAAAAGCATACAAAATTAGAGCAAAAATGGGATGGGCTATGGTAGCCGATTTAATCTCTGGAGAGAAAAGTTGAAGGAAACCTCAAGATTTCTGAATAGAATCTAGTAGGGAGAATAGTATTACAAAGTAGTATTTGGAATATGAAGAAGGGCTTGTTTGAAGGCCAGTTTTTTAACATATTTATTTGAATCTGGCTGTTGAACATTTGAATGGAGATTTCCAATGAGGAGTTGGAATGAGTGGTCTAGAGTCATGGGAGGGGTTGGACAGGAAAGGATGTGAGAATTAACCACGATTAGGAGGCAATTTAAGCTATGAATAGCTGAGATCATCCAGGAAGAATGTTCAATGTGGGAAAGGGGTGGGGGGGGGGAAACCATAGCTCAGCTGAAATACATTTTTAAATAATTAGGATTGGCTTAATGAAGGTGAATTTCTCTGGATAGTATTTTACTGTATGGTGATAGGAGGGATTCTCCTTATTTCTTTCGTCTTCCCTATAGATCTTATAAATTCTTATATAGATCTTATAAATTCTGCTTGTGAATGTCAGACCTATTGTGTAAAGATCTAGTATTTAAGTTGCATAATTTAATCCAGGCTGTATTGTCAAATACAAATATTTATGCCACATGACTGGAGGATAAACTATAGCTAAATTAACAATGTCTGAAGATTTACCATGTGCTTAACAATGTGCTAAATTCCCTTAAGATGGCAAGGAATTGAATGCTCAGAATCTTATTTCAAGAAGTTTTCGATCTTTACTATAGCGCCTATACATTTTCCAGCACATGAATTCCAGAGTAGGAAGGGAAGGGTGGAAAAGAACCAGTGAATTCATTGCCGTAGTAGGGTAAAGAAAAAATTCAAAAAGAAGCAGTTCTGTTGTTGTCTCTATAATAAACCCTTAACTGAAGAAACTCTAAGGAAGTTTCTAAGGCCAAGAGTGCTTCTGTTTTGTTTCAAAAAAAGTTCTTGTGGGTTTCTTTTTTAAGTTTGCATTGGTCATTTTATTTGAAGTGATTTTTTCCTGATTTTCCAAGAGGCATGGTAAGCATTATTTTCAGAAGTCATTAATATGTTATGCAATTCCCTGCAAAGATGGGTGTGTTCCAAACAATGGAGAAAATAGGCAGGTCCCTTGGCTCTTTCATAAGCAACCTCCTTGTGTGGAAATACAGATGTAGTAGCTTGAGCTGGGGCTGACAAATGAGTAAGTTATGAAAGCAGTTCTATAGAACTCTGAAGCCAGCAGGAAAGAGTTGGCCAAGATGGGCTAATCAGATAATAAGATCTTCGAAAGTCATTTAGGACAAGGAAAAAAAAAGCCAGCCATGAGAAGTAAAGCTACAGAGAGACAAGTTCTGTTGACACTGGACAGTGAAATACGTTAAGGAGAATATTGTGCAGACGCAACCATGCCTGAGTAAGTCCTTGTTTCCACTGTCACTCAAGCTTAGAATCCCCCATAATGAGCTGTCTAAAAATAAAATGGAAATAAAATGTCATTTTTCTCAAGCTTTCTCCACCAACACCACCTTCCAAATTGCAAGCTCCTATTGACGTAGAGTGTTATCTGGGAGCTTTAGGAAGAAGGAAGGGTGATGTTGGTGCATCAGTCTCCATGACTTGCACTACAGCAGAATCTGTATCAGAGGCCCTCCAAGTATGAGTGCAAAAACACTTTGCATGCTGTCCAAGGCCACTGGACATCACTACAAAACAGCTAAAGGTATAAGCATCCTGGAGCCAGGGAGATGACTCATGCTTGAGTCTGTAAGGCTCCTATTCAAGTTCTATCACTACATAGTCCTCTAAGTAGCTCTGGGACGATCCAGAACCAATCAGCCCACTAAGCACACCATCATCAGCCCCAAGCATAAAAACTTTTGGCACAATTAGTATTCCCAGGAGCGGTTCCTGGGCCTCCTGACCATTGCTCATGAGTCCCACTCTTAAACGAATTCATATAGAATTCTTTAGATATTTCTTTGGTATTTTGAATGAAGAATGGATTTCCATCCAATCCAAGAATTTTTCAGTTCAAACATTTTAAAAGTTATTTAAAAGTAATATAGTTAAAGAATTTGGTGTAGTCTAGTTATTTTCATTCACATGCAAATCTAGGTTTACTTCAGACTAATAAAGTTTATTAAGTTATGTTTGTAGCATTTCTCTCTTTCCTTTTGTAATTTTTTATTGAGTCACCATGAAATACAAATTTACAAAGATATGTATGATTTTATTTCAGGCATATATTGTTCTGATACCAAACTCTTCAACTTGTTTTATTGTTTACCAAAATTAAGTGAATTTCTAATGACAAAGAGAAAAATTTGTATAACTTAAATAGGCAGATGATCTCTGCATTTTATTCCTAATTTAATAGGCAAGCAAAGAGATTATTATTGGGTACAATCAGCCCTTCATGTTTCAGGACATTCTTTGTTCTTATTTAAAAAGCTATTGCTAACAGGATAAAAGAAGTCAGTCTAGACCTGAGGTGAAGTTGCTCAAGCATGTCCAAGGGCTTGATTGCACATGAGAGATAAATAATAAGACATTTTAAAATGTCATTTTAATATTGAACAAATACTCATGCTTCTCTATTTGACTTAGTCATATGTCCACTAAAGCATTTGATGAAACCAACAAATCTATGTGCCTTAATAGAAAAGTGCATTCTTGTGTGTATACCTTGTTTTGATGTTTCTGAATTCTGCAATTATGATTATTCTTTTATAAAGGAGTTAATAAATTTCTCCCATTTCATGGACTGTCTTGTATCTGGGTCACTGTTTCTTTGGGATGCATAAACTTCTTAGCTAAATATAGTAACATTTGTTTATATTTGCTTTCACTTACTTGGTCAGTGATGTTTCATTTTTGAAGGTGCCTTAAATTTTTTTAAATTTTTTTATTTTTACAATTACAAAGATATACAATTAAAAAGCTCATATTTGGGTTTTGGTCATACAGTATTCCAGCACCCATCCCTCCACCAGTGCCCATCTCCCACCACCAACGTCCCCAGTTCCCTCCCCCTCCCCCAGCCCTCCTCCATGGCAGGTTCTTTATTTCTTTCCATTTCTCTCTCTTTCCCTTTTCCTTTCCCTCCAGACTATGGATTACAGAACATACATTAAAGGGTTGTCATGTGTATCTTTTTGCCTCTATTT
>JAJIBD010004161.1:20000-24729 GCA_021461705.1 Cryptotis parvus
GAGCAAGCAGCAGAATGGTCTACTTCTGGAAAGAATTATATCGAGGCTAATGAGGAAAGTCCCTATGTAGAGGTTCTCATAGAACATTGCTGAGATTCCAACCTACCAGTCATTACCAACAGGTGAATATGAGTGAAGGGGTTTTCAGATTACTCACTTTATTCTTACTCCCATCTTGAAGTCTTCCAGCTGAGCTATTATTGCAAAATGAATAAAAGTATCTCAATTTTAAATTTTTTATCTCAAAAATACATGAACAAAAAAGTAAAATAGATTTTCATGCCACCAAGTGTAAGGGTAACTTATTATTTTCATTTTCATGCCACCAAGTGTAAGGGTAACTTATAGATTCATAAAGCATCTGTTTACCTAAAGACTTCCCTTCTCTCTGCCCATCTAGTTTTCCTAGTCCTATACTGTTGGGTAACTCCCTGTAAGTGACAATTAAGAAAACCATTACAAATGGTTAGGATTCTGAGACTGGTGGAGCAGCTATAAAAAAGGGGCTCCAGGGAGAATCTGTGGGACGGGGGAGAGCTGAGTAACAGTTGGGAGAAAGAGGGGCCTGCCTGCTGGAAAACTTGCTGGGAGAGAGACAGGGCCCAGTTGGAGAAGGGAGAGAGTGGGGGTATGTTGGAGAACCAGCAGAGAGAGAGACAGAGTTGGCCTGCTGGAGAGAGAAAGAGAGAGATTGTGGGCCAGGTGGAGAACCTGCTAGGAAGAGAGAGAGATGGAGCGAGGAGTGAGAGAGACCGACTAAAAGGAGATTTTCAAGAGCCTGTGGTCTTGTTCCTTTATACATCAATTGTGAGAAATGGTCGTTGGCCCCGGCCACAACCAGGGACTTCGCTGAACCACATTACTGTCGGGGACCCTGCTGAGCCTGACACTATATGATTAGTACGGAATGACATTGGGGGTGTCAAAGGAATGGTGAAGATAGTTTCATTTTGTTCTATTTTTTCTTTCATGATTTTCTTTACATGGATCATTGCTAAGAAAATGACTTCTGGAACCAGAGTACCTCTGTTAAAATCCTAGAGTTCCCTACACTGTGTGGCCATAGACACAAACTTATCTGAGTCCTCAAATTTCTATTCTGTAACATAGTAATAATAGTGATTACAGAAGAGTTTTGCTGGATAACTAAATGTGTTAGTGTATGTGAAGGACTTAGTATGAGGTTTGGTACTTCACTAGTCCTTTCTAAGATACTTAGTTTACACTGTAGTGTTAGAAATTTCCTTTTTTATGATTTGTATTTTATTCACAAAAGTGAAACAACATCACTTGACAATTTGAATCCCGTTATTCATCGATTTGCTCCAGCGGGTGCCAGTAACATTTCCATTGGACCCTATCACGTGCCAATGTAGCCCAATGGCATCTGGTTGATTCAGGAATATGAAGAACCTCAAACCGTTCCTTCAGGGTCTTTACAAGGAAGTCTGACCATTTTGTAGGTGGGCGGCCACTTGATCTTTTGACATCCCGTGGGATCCAGTCAGTAATGGCTCTAGTCCAGCAGTTGTCTCCAAATGGCATTACATGTCCAGCCCATCTGATTTTCGATGCCTTGGCACACGAGACAGTGTCCCTGATTCTGGAATAGTGATGGAGGTCAGAACTCTGGATTCCTTGTCTCACTTGAGTGAGGCATGATATTCCAAGCATAGCTCTTTCGATTCCTCTCTGGGAGACCCAAATAGCATTCTCATCCTGCTTTCATAGGGCCCAGGTCTCTGAGGCGTATGTTAATGCAGGGAGAACGGTGGAGTCAAAGAGATGTGTCCAGAGCCAGAAGTTCTTTGTCCTTTTAGCTATTTCTACGATGCCTTTGAAGGCATTCCATGCGGCTCTCTTCCTCCTGTGCAGCTCAGGTTTTAGGTCGTTCATCATGTTGATTTCTCGACCTACTACACATAACTGCTGCATTCAGAGATGTTTGTTCCATTGAGAGTGAATGGGGCCTCTGGAACTAGTTCATTCTTCATAAACATTGTTTTCTTTAGATTCAGCTGTAGACCTATCTTTCCACATTCTCAGTTGAAGTCAGCCAGCATTTGTGCCGCTTGGCTAATGTTTGGTGTTATTTGAACGATTTCATCAGCGAAGCAGAGGTGGTGTAGTTGCCAACTATCTATCTTCACTCCCATTCCTTCCCATTCTAATTGTTGCATGATATGCTCGAGGGTGGCGCGGAAGAGTTTTGGTGAAAGGGTATCACCCTGTCGAACCCCTCTTTTCACATTAATGATCACTTCTTTGTAGAATGGTGAGATCCTGGTAGTGAATCCGTATATAATACAGCTCATGAAGGATCTTGATGTATTGGGTTTGAACACCCTGTTTGAAGCTTCGATGACTGCTTCAGTCTCCACAGAATCAAAGGCTTTCTGTAAATCAATGAACGTGAGACAGAGCGGCATCATGTACTCCCTACAAACCTCAATGAGCTTGGTTACTGTGTGGATATGGTCGATTGTGCTGAATCCTTTCCGGAAGCCTGCTTGCTCACATGGTTGTCCTTCATCTAGTGTTTTGCTAATCCTGTTCAGGATGACTCATGTAAACAGCTTGTAGATGACGGACAACAGGCAGATGGGGCGATAGTTGCCGATGTCGTGAATGTCTCCTTTCTTGAACAGTAGAACTGTCCTGCTGGTTTTCCATTGGGAGGGAACCTTGCATTTGGACAGGTAGCGTGTGAAGAGCCGAGCTAGTGTATTGATGAGTACCGACGGCAGATTCTTCAGGTGTTTGGGTTTGACTTTGTCTGGGCCCGGTGCTGTTCCCTTCTTTACCGAGGAGATGGCATGCCGGATTTCAGAAGGGAGAACATTGGGAATGACATATCCATCCTGTGGATTTTGGTATGTGGGCAGATATATGTGGCTATCAAAGAGATTTGAGTAGAAGTCATGGATAATCTTCTCCATTGCCTTTCTGGAAGATGTGATAGATCCATCAGGGCGTCGGAGGGCAGTCATCTTGGTCTTATAGTTGGCGAAGGACAGGCGGGCAGTCGCGAATGCTTTTCCCGGCTTCTGCTGAATCTTCCAGTATTTCTACTCTTCTGTCTTTGAGGTCTTGTTTTATCGCTTCTCTGCACCGTTTAGCAAGCTTGGACGTTAGCATTTGGTCTCCTGAGGCTCGCGCCTTGCCACCTTGGCAAATGAGCTCAAGAGTTTCTGAAAACAAGCGTCCCTTTTGTGACTTTCTCTCTCTCAGCATTCTTCGCACAATCATGGAGGTGCTGAACCAGTCAGTTGTATTCTTCATCGATGTCGCCAATGATGTTATCTTCCCATGTTGCTGCAATGGTGCCAAAGAGTTCCCAGTTGGTGGTCGTTCTGGGAGTTCTCTTCTTAAACTTTGCAGCCTTTTCTCCCGTTGCGGGAAGTAGAATTTTGCACGAAGGAGACGGTGGTCCGATCCTGTTTGGAATTTGGGGACGATAGCTACATCGTTCAGACAAAACCGTCGATTGAAGATGATGTGGTCAATTTCATTGTGGAACTGTCCGCCAGGAGATTCCCATGTCCAATGTTTTGCTTCAGCCTTCTGGAACTGTGAGTTCCCATGAATGGTCTTGGTGGACATGATGAACATGTCCCTTCTGAAATCTGACATGCCATATCTCTTCTTCTCTCTTCTACCAAGAAACAACATAAATAAAAAGTTAAGCAAGCATAATGACAATATCCTTTAAGCATAATTTTCTTATGTTTTCTTAAAAATATGTATAAAAACACAAGTGTTCCTTTGAAAGCCATAATTTTTATCATTTATTATTTTATTGAATCACAGTGTGATGAACCATTACAAAACTATTCATGATTAATAACCATACAGCCATATAGTGTTCCAACACCCATCCATCCACCAGCACACATTGACCAATACCAATGTGCCCCATTTTCCTCACCACTCCCCCAACAACTTGCCTCTATGTCAATCTCTCTCTCTCTCCTTTTGTACATTCTAGTTTGCAGTACAGACACTGAAAGATTATCATTTGTATCTTTGACCTACTTTCAATAATTTCAATAGTCTAGCATTTTTATTTCCAACTATTTTCAAACTGGTCCCTCCTCTAACTTTATCTATCCTCTGCACCCCCCATACACATGGTAGAATCTAACCATTGACATGTCATCTTGGCCCTTGTTTTCCCTGGCCTTGAATATTAGTATCATACTATTTTTTTCTATAAAAACCCAAAATTGAATGCAGTCATTCTATATCTGTCCTCCTTCTGCCTAATTTCACTCAACACGATCCTCTCCATGTCCATCCATTTATAAGCAAACTTCATGACTTCGCTTTTCCTTGCAGCTGCATAGTATTCCATTGTGTAGATGTAGCATAGTTTCTTTATCCAGCCTTCTGTTCTAGGGCATGCAGGTTGTTTCCAGATTCTAGCCATTGTGATTAGTGCTGCCATGAACATAGAAGTGCAGATGGTGTTTGTGAGGTGCATTATTTAGGGCTCCCAGGGTGGTAATCCTGGATCAAATGGGGAGTTCAGTTTCTAGTCTTTGGAAGAATGTCCATATTGTTTTCCACAAAGGTTGGACCTGTCAGCATTCCCACCATCAATGAATGAGAGTCCCTTTCTCCCCCACATCCATGCCAGCATTGTTTGTTCTTGTTCTTTTGGATGCGTGCCAGTCACTATGGTTTGAGATGATATCTCATTGTTGTTTTGATTTGCATATCACTGATT
>JAJIBD010004162.1:0-78571 GCA_021461705.1 Cryptotis parvus
TTTTTTAGGGTAGTACTTTTAATACCAATTTTATTTTAAAACCTGTTTTATTTATTTTACTGATAAAATGCCATTTTATTTTAATATCTGTTTCCCTTGACTTTCTGGAAGAGTTCGAGATAGGAAATGGGGACCCTTTGAAGCTTAGAAGAACACTTCTTGGTAAAAACCTTTCTGAGTTGAATTTTCTATCGCCCTAGAATTTAGAGCTTATTTTTGAGCATCTTGACCTTAATTTTAAAAAATACTGAGCATTACATTTCATATTAGAGATTTCCCCTTTATCAGTGAACTTCTCCCCAAATATCTCTTTCTAATCTGCTCCTACATTTTCTAGGAACCATATGGAAGAACGGAAAAGCATTAGATTTGGAGTTAAAGCTATCGCAGGTTTAAGTTATAACTCTTCTTTGAGGTCTTGGGATACATTGTTTTTAGCTTTTTCTGACTTTTCTTTTCTTCATTTATAAAGATAGAGATTATATCAGTATCACATAGAATGTGTAGGTACATCAGGTTGGCTTACACGATATCCAGCAAACAGCTTGTTTTCATCCTTTGCATCTCCTTCAAGTCCCAAAGCTAAGAATTTCTTCCAGGAGACTTTCCGAAGAATATTAGCTTTCTAAGGGAAGATAACTCTGAATTCCTTTCCTTGCATATGTTATAGCTATAATCACCACCCCCTTATGTCATTAATTATGCCTTGAATGAGCAGTAAGATCTCACTTAACATCACCACTGATAGTTTTCTTGGAAAATGCCACTTTTACGTGAAATGTTGTAGCAAGTTTTACCATGGATAAATTAATATAAATGAGAGGTAAGTTACTACAGCACATTTATGGTCATAAAACTTCTAAATAAAGAACCCCAGCATACTCCTAATATTAAGCCATCATTTTCATTCCTTTGTTTATTTTCCACCCCACTTATTCCAGCCCAGGACAGAGTTGGAATCTAATCCTGCAACACTGGACACAAGGCAGGGACCAGAGGGATCTTCCACTGCAGGACCCAACAACATCTCTGCAGCCAGCTCCGACACCAATTGGAACGGTGGATCTGACCAGCTTTAGGTTCATGTGGAGTGTGAGTAAGAACAGTAGGTTGGTCACCAGATCTCCTGAGTGCTGCAGTTCTTTATTTACAGCACACACAGCACATAGGTACATCTCATACTCTTCAGTGGAATCCTCAGAAGCAACAGTCATAGATTCAACAGGAGTCCAACAACAATAACCCTTTCACTGAGGCAGCAACCAGCACACCCACTCCACAGAGATTTTTAGTTTATATGCACTCTGTATCCCTCAGCTTTTAACTATTTTTACCCCTTAGTATTTTTAATTAAATATTTTAGTATTTTTTGCTATTTGGTTGGTTGCACCCCATGTAAATGAGGGTTTATAAGATGACCAGTAGGATCATGTATGTAATAAAGGGAACAAGCTAAATTCCTTTTTTTAAAAACTTATAATTTTTATATTATATTATAGTAATATATTACATTATTATAGTGCTATATATTGCAATTATATTACAATTATAATATTACAATATAATAATAATAAAATAGTGATTGGAGTACACTGTATTATCCCCCTATTTTATATAGAAATGGGCTGGGTAAATGGCATTAAAACCCATTATTTTTATTTTTTTAATTTTTTTTATTTTCATAAGAGACTTTTTTATTATACCACCGTGAGATATGCAATTAAAAGATGTTCATGTTTGGGTTTCAGTCATACAGTGTTCCAGCACCCATCCCTCCACCGTGCCGTATTCCCACCACCAATGTCCCCTGATTCCCTCCCCCTTCCCCTGTTCTGCCTCTATGGTAGGCACTTTGCCTCTCATCACGATCACGATCACGATCACGATCTTCCCGTTAATCATCTATTTGCTAGAGCGGGCACCAGTAATATCTCCATATGTCCTGTCTCATGCCAGTAGAGCAAAAGGGCATCGGCTTGCTACAGGAACATAAAGAGCCTCAAACCATTATATTAGGTCATGGGAATAACCTGATATAATTGTTACTGGCATTTGGCATGTCAAATACAACACGAGCAGCTTGCTAGGCTTGCTGTGCGGGAGGCATATTCTTTAAACACCTCCAAATAAAGCATTTATTGATGAACCCACGCGAGCCGGGCTGTGATGGGCTGGTCGGTTGGGTGGAGTTCTGAAGAGAGGGAAGTCCGGATGTGGAAAATGGCGGACCCATGGAGTGGGTGGGGGGGTCGCCTGGCTTGTTGTGAGGTTCTGCCGGGGTGGTGGGCCAAGGCTAGAACCCACCATGCCTCCCGACTGCCTCATGAACGGCTGGGCACAGGGAGAGCAAGGAACCGCTCTGCCCCATGTCTAAGAGTCTCTGGACCAGCATACCTGGGCCGGATTGAGGAAGAAACGGCTGCAGGGTGGGTGTCGGTGATCCGGGCTGTGATGGGCTGGTCGGTTGGGTGGAGTTCTGAAGAGAGGGAAGTCCGGATGTGGAAAATGGCGGCACCCATGGAGTGGGTGGGGGTCATCTGGCTTGTTGTGAGGTTCTGCCGGGGTGGTGGGCCAAGGCTAGAACCCACCATGCCTCCCGACTGCCTCATGAACGGCTCTCATAAGAGAGTTTAATAAATTCCTTTTAATTTTATTTAAAAATTAATATTTTATTATACCACCATGAGATATACAATTACAAATATGCTCATGTTTGAATTTTGGTCATACAGTGTTCCAGCACCTATCCCTCCACCAGTGCCCATTTCCTACCACCAATGTTCCACTTCCCTATGCCTCCGCTTAGCCTGCCTCTTTGGCAGATTCTTTTTTTTTTTTAAATTTTTATTATACAACTGTGAGATATATAGTTACAAAAGTGTTCATATTTGGGTTTCAGTCATACAGTGTTCCAGCACCCATCCCCTCCACCAGTGCCCATTTCCTTCCACCAATGTCCCATGATTTCCCGCTTCCCCAGCCTGTATCTATGGCAGGCAATTTTCACTTCTTTTCTTTCTCTCTCTATCTCTCTTTTTATTTTTTAAGAGTTTTATTATACCACCATGAGATATACAATTACAAAAAATATACAATTACAAAGTTCATATTTGGGTTTGATCAGACAGTGTTCCAGCACCCATCTATCCACCAGTGTATGGCAGATTCTTTATCTGTCTCTTTCTCTTTATCTCTTCTCTCTCTTTTCTCTCTTCCTTCTCTTACACATTGTGGATTGCAATACATACATTTAGAGGTTATCATGTGTATCTTTATGCCTGTATTCAATGCTCAGTTCTAGGGCTGGTATTATCATTTTTGACAATTATTAGCACACTGTTCCCTTCTCTGTCTTACCTAACCTCTGACTCCCCACACGTTTGTGGTATACCAGGCTTTGAGATATCGTGCAGGCACTTTGCGCCCACGCCGTGAGGATCGGGCTGTGACCAGCTATGGAGATTGGACCTTGAGGATGACTATGGTTGTGTTGTGCAGGATTTTCTGGCTTCTGAGAGTCTGGTGGGGCAGGTCAGGAGCAAAACCTGCCCCCATTCCAAGATGCCCCATCAGCCTAGAGTAGGGCGGGCAGGCAGAGACTCCGCCCCTGCACCTGAATACCTGGTGTCTGGCCAAGAGCCTTAGCAGCAATTTTGGGTAGGGCCACCAGGCCTTTGTGGAGGAAGCCAAGGTGAGGGTGGCAGCCAATCTAACTTCTTGATGATCTGATTTCTTTTCTCCTCATTTCCTCTGTAACTCAATGGACCTCAAGTTCACAGTGTAGCAAGGTGGAAAGGAACTGGAGAACCAAGAAAACCAGTGCAGACGCCAGGAGAATATGCAAACTCCTTGGACAGTGGACCCAAGCAGAAACTATTCATCTTATCAACATATTTTTTTAATTTTTTTATTATAACACCGTGAGATAGACATTTACAAAGCTGTTTATGATTAGGTTTCAGTCATACAATGTTGCAGCACCCATCCGGTCCACCAGTGCACATTTCCCACCACCAACGTCCACAGATTCCATTACCCATTCCCCAGTCTGCCTCTATAGCAGGCATTCTTTTTTTTTAAATTTAATTTTTATTTTATTATTCCCCCAAATATTATTACACCACTTTAGACATACAATTGAAAGATGCTCATGTAGAGTTTTTGGTTCTACAGTGTTCCAACACCCATCCCCTCCACCCAAACCCATCTCCCATCACCAATGTCCCCACCCTCCCTCTCCCCTCCCACACCTCAACTATTTGGGGGTTCTGTATGTCATTTATCTCCCTCTTTATCTCTCCCTCCCACCAAACTTTCCTGCTCTTTGTGGAATGCAGTGCATTAAAAGACATCACTGTCTCCACTATTTTAATGGACCGCTGGCAAAGCGGCCTCACAACCTGGGCTCGAACTGGTTTTGCTCTGTTAATCTGGTCGTGAGGCAGTTTCCCAGCGTCCGGACAGCGAAAATGGTGGCTAGTGTGATGGGCGGAGTCTCATCCGGCTGCTTTCGGGACCCCCCAGAGGTGACAGGCCCACTCCCAAAACCCGTCTGCCCCTCCTGGGGGGTCCCATATTCAGCTGGGCCCTGGGCGGAGCCGAGTTCCAGCCTCCCGAGCCGCTTGTGAGTCTCTTCATGCTATGACTGGTGGCTCGAGGGCAGCTCCTGGGAGGGGCCACCAGGCTCGACAAAAATGGAGAGGGGAATGGCCGAACCCAATAGCAGGCATTCTTGTCCTTGTTCTTCTTCTTCCTTTTCTTCCCTCCTCCTCCCTCCTCCTCCTCCTCCTCTCTCTTCTTCTTCTTCTTCTTCTTTCTTCTTCTTCTTCTTCTTCTTCTTCTTCTTCTTCTTCTTCTTCTTCTTCTTCTTCTTCCTCCTCCCTCCTCCTCCTCCTCCTTCTTCTTCTTCTTCCTTCTTCTTCTTCTTCCTTCTTCTTCTTCTTCTTCTTCTTCTTCTTCTTCTTCTTCTTCTTCTTCTTCTTTCCTCCTCCTCCTCCCTCCTCCTCCTTCCTCCTTCCTCCTCATCCTTCCTCCTCTCTCTGTCTGTCTGTTTCTCTCTCTCTTTCCCTCTCTCCCATCTCTTAAACATTGTGGCTTGCTATATATAGATTTACTGAGTTATCATGTCTATCCCTTTGCCTACATTCAATGTTTAGTTCTAGTCTGGCATAACCATTTCCAACAATTAGTGGAATACTGGTATATATTTATATCCCACAGATAAATGCAGTTATTCTATATCTGTACTTTTTCCTTCTGGCTGATTTCACTAAGCATGATAATCTCCATGTACATTCACTTGTAGGTAAATTCTTATGACAACTGCATAGCATTCCATTGTGTAGACATACCATAGTTTGTTTATCCAGTCTTCTGACCTTGGGCACTCAGGTTGTTTCTAGATTTATGCTATTGTGAATAGTGCTGTCTTATCAACATTTTAATAAGCTATGGTGAAGGGAATTTATTTGAGTATCCACTATATATTTCCATGATATTTCCTCAGTACTACAAATCTTCACTGGCCCTCAGTCCCTGGGTGGAGGTATACACAGTACCACCTCTGCTTTGTCTCTGTGTGATTAGCATTGGTGTTTAGTTTGGGCTAATCACATAGAAGGGGTCTCTTGGAGCTCTTAGCCTAAAAAGTTGGGGACCCTCTGCACAGCCATCATAAAGTGTATCTTTCCAACCTTCTGTGCAGAAGTGTATCTTTCCAACCCTGAACCCTTTTCTGAAAGTAATCCTGTTAGCCTTTGAGAGGGATGCCTCAGTGAAACAGGGAAACTGCCTCTAAATGGAGTAGAAGCTCATTAGTTCTTACTTCTGTCGCTTGCAAACACAATGATCTTTTTTTTAAGGAAAAAAGGAAAAACCTGTCACTTTTGCCCCATTTCTTAGTGGTTTTTCTGCACAGCCTTACTGAAAGGGGGAGCCTCATTACGAAGACTTTATTAAGCTTTGCAAAACAGCCGAGGAAGTGCCGAGAAGCATACAGAGCTAAACTTGCCAAAATAAATGAACAAAAGCACATCCTGATGCCTGGGCCCTTCGGGAAGGGAGACCCAGGAGACCCTCGGAGATGATAGGATGCAACTTTATTAACATCACTTGTCGAGGCTCTTAGCCTGCGGCAGCGCCAGCAGCTCCTGGCTGCAGCACTGACACCAAGGGCTCTCCTGTACCTGACCCATTGGTCGCCCTTTTAGGAAGTGGACAACGGCCCACTGTCAACTGCCCATTGCCAACAGCCTATTGCTGGTCTATTTGTTGCCAAGTCCCAGAGCCAGAGGCTCAGTTTGTGGATAATTTTTTGCAAAAATAAGTCTCTCCCTTTGCTAGTGCCTAGAGGATATCAAGAAGAGGGTAGGGAGAGGGAGGAGAGGAGCCTTTGGGATGGAGCATTTTTGCCCATATAGGCCTAATATTCTTTTTTTTTAATGTGATATTTTATTTATTTTTTTTTACATTTATTTATTTTTTTTTAACATAGGCTGAATATTCCTGTTCTCATCTTTGGAAATAGGTGATCAGAGTTTACCTATTACCATGGAACTCATTTTTCTCTTGACCCTGGAAGAGTTTTTAGGAAGTTGCCGTATCTCAAAGCCTCAGTGTTCTCACCTGCAAAATGGGTATGGCCCTGACTTTGAGGGGGTCCCCTTGAGGGACTTTGTGAACTTTTGCCATGTGCCTGGTTTGTCAGAGGTTCCTGCCTGTCCCTGTTCCTGCGAGGAGAGCAGCAGGTTGTTCTTCAGGGGGCTTCTCTGGGCAGCTGGGAGCTGCCTCTAGTGAGGGTCTGTCTTGCCCCTTGCCAGCAGTTTCCCCAGCCTTGAATTCATCGGATCCCTTCTTAAAGCGTCCTGCAGTCCCACCTTTTGCTTCTCAGGGAGGTTGTGTAATCTGTGTTGACCAGGAACACTCGTGTCCTTTTTGTTGGCACCTCCTTTCTTTATGGAAGGTGTGAAAAGTGGGGGAGAAAGTTCCTGAAGGTTCCAGTCTCTGGAAATGCCACCTTGCCTCTTACTAGTGTGGGCTGCAATGGGCTATAGGCTGTCCCAGAAAAACCTGACCGCCATCAGAATATTGAGGCTGGGAAGTGGAAAAGAAGGGGGAGAGGGTGACACAACCCTCTGTCTGGGCCGCACTTAGTGGTTTGAAAGGTGATTGCTGGCCGAGTGGTCAAGAGAGGGCTTTGGCCTCACTTCTTTGTTGGGAGACATTTGACAACATGCTGATCTCTCGGAGTCACTCCATTTTACAAATTGGAAACATGGCGATGAGCAGCCATAGGGTTGGTGCTCATCACTCCACATGGACAACTATTGTTCTTTTACTTTCCTCTGAGCTTTGGTAGATGTTTTTTGGCAGCATGAGGAAACTGAGACTTGAAGATGTCACAGTTTCTGTTGGCTCTGGGGATCACTTGTGTCACTTGTATCACTTCCTGTTGTTCATCGATTTGCTTGAGCGGGCACCAGTAATGTCTCCATTCGTTGGGAATGAGGTCCATTATTGTTACTGTTTTTGGCATATCAAATACACCATGGATAGCTTGCCAGGCTCTGCCATAGTGTCAGGCTTTGCCATGGGGCTCTGAGGATAGCAGACAATAAACACAAGTAAGAAACATTCCTGGAAATGCAGACTGGTAGGGCTGGAGATAGTACAGGCACTTGCTTTGCGTATAACTGACTCAGGCTCTATCACAGCACCTCACGGCTCCTCATGCAACCTTGGAGGACCCCCAGTACACTTTTTCTAGTGAGTCAGCCTGTTGCTCAGGATTCCTTGACTTGCAGTAGCCCAATAGCCACTGGAGGGTGTCTGCAATGGGGGAGTCAGCCCTTACTGGTCTAGTCCAATCTCCCTTCTTTGAAGTTGAAGAATTTGAATCCAGGGGAAACTTGCTGATTTGTCTAAGTCAGTTGATGGCGTGGTATGAGAACTTTTCCTCCGAGCTCTGGTTCCCGCTTCTTTGCATACAAAACCATGCTGCTTTGTCTACACCAGTCTGTAAACAGAAGTGCAAACAGATGCAGCCGTATCTCGTCACCTGGCAGCCGTCATCTGGCAGGGAGCCCTTGCTTTGTTTTCCTGCCCGTGTCGATGGATCTTGTTGTGCCTTAATGGAAAGTTGGCTTCACTGATAGCTTCCCAAGTCCCCTTAAGTCCAACTTCAGTGAAATCACTTTTGTTCTCCTAATTTTCTGTTTTTACATCTGTGGGGGAAAGGAGGGTTGGAAAAGGCTTTCGAGCAGTAGTAGGAGAAGGGGAAGGACATTTCCTAGTTCTACTTCTACCACCTGGAGATTAAAACCTAGAAATGGTCCTGAGGGGAAATTTTCTCATGAACATTCATCATAATAAATAATACCAACCTCCAAACACAGCTGCGCGTCCTCCTGAGAAAGTGATTTTTTTTTTCCCTGACTCTCTGGAAAATTGGGTCATACTTCTGCTGTGGTTACTTCTGTCCAGGTTCTTTCCATAAATCGTTTTCTGTGAAAAGTGATCAACTCGCTGATTGCTAAACAAGGCAGTCTATCAATGTGCCTTTGTCTAAAACATGTGTCTTTGTATGTGAATGTGTGTATGAGAGAGAAATTGAGGAGGGTGCTGCAATTATCAGCTCTTCTATAACTGACTGAGTCCCAGGGAGTTCACTGCATTTGGAAAATCAAGTACTAACCCTGGCCTTTGCTTGAGCTGTGTCCAAAAGCTGCTTTCAGGAACCACTGGTCTAGTCCAGTTCAGCCCCTATCATCAGCCTCTTTTCTAGCAGAGGTTCCTTTGGGGAAACTCACTTTAACAGTAATGACTCTGCATATTGCTAATTTTTGTACGCTTTCTGATTTCAGTCCATTTCAAAAGCAGTAACATGAACTGCTTTGGAGGAGCTGTGAGGTCTGTCCAGTATCACACAGGAGGTTGGGTTAGACAAAGACTAGGATCTAAGTTCTCTGCTGGTAGCAGAATATGCCCCACCCTTCAGGATTGTCTGTGACATGGGCTATGGCAACATCAGTTCAGGTTGGACAGCTCCTGCTCTTTCTACACTACCTGCTCCATTTATTTAATGCAAGACAATTGCCTATAGAAAGAGCATCAGGGCAGTACATGTTAAGCTGATTTTCTGGAGTTTGTTCCTAAAGACACTTATTTTGGTGGTTATTGATGATTTTTAGATCCACTTTTATCCTCGGGCATCATAGCAGGGAGAAGCATGGCTCGAGTCACAAAGAATATAATTTTCTCAATGTGTGGTAGGTCTTTCTTGAATGCCCCAGCCCCCAGATATGTATAGAATGTAAGTGTTATTATAGAACAACTCATCTAAGGACATGAGGCTTCAAGGGTGATATGTCACACTCTCAACTTTGAGAACACCTTTCTGTAAGTTGTTTAAGTCAGACATGTCTTTTTCATTCATTTGCCCTTTCAAAGAGTGTCAACAAAGGAGCGTCTTTAACATCTGTGGGTCAGCCACTCTAACGTTTAACCGCCCCCATGGTCAGGAAATGAATGCTGACATTTAACCTAAATTCTTCTTGTCTATTTCCTCCGTTTGGGTACTCAGTCGAGAGAGAACAGCTGCTCACCATTCTTTCTCTGCCCCACCTGCTCACAGATGAAAATTGCCATATCACTCTTTATCCCTTCCTTAAGGTTCAAGAGTAACAATTCACTTGAGCATTTTACCTTCACATGTCCTGTTTGCAAAGTTATTCTAAATCTTTTCCATGTTTCTCACATCATTCTTAACTTGTGATCGTTCAAAGCAAGTCTTAGGATTAGGTGAATCTGTTTTATCCCAGATAAAGCACATGGTACACCTTTCTCTACACTCCTGTGCAATCTTTTCCACCATAAAGTCACATGAGTTAAGAACTCCAGTTCTTTTTAATTGACTCCTACTTTTTCAGCTTATACTTGTGATCCACTAGAGTTACTTTGTGTTGTTGTTGTTGTTGATATCCTTAGTGTATGTTTTATCTTTTTTCTTATTCTGTTAGCCCAAGTCAGGATCACTTTTTGTGAGTTTCAAAGAATCCTGTTTAACACATTTTCTTGTTGAATCTAATCTTGATTATGGTAATGCCTAGTATATGGTCTGCTGATGATTGATATGACACAGGGTACTCCCATGTTTTCTTCTTAATTTGTAGATTGCTTGCATACATGTGCTCTTGTCATTTCAAAATAAAAAAAAGTTAAGCAGTTAAGTCTCTACCCACAGGGTATGGTTCTAAGTTTTAGCTCATAACAATTAAGATTTATGATAAAGGAAAATGTTTACACATGACATTTTGAGAGCATAATTTAAGATAGAATATATTATGTATGACAAATATATACCCATATACATTAGTAAACTGTAGTAGCAATAGTAATGATATTTGCTGGAACCACTTATATTCAAGCATGTGCTAACCACATTGTAGCAATCTTTAACAAAGGTTTTATGTAAAATGAAAATTATTAAAAAATGACATATTAGTGAGAGATATGAAAGTCAGAAGAATGTTCTGAAAGAGCAGGACTTGAGCTGAGTATGGCCTGGCTAGGTTTCCTGACTCCTAGCCCATTGCCTTTGCAATGTATGTGAAGGTCAATATATATATTTGTTTGTTTTAGGGAAACATCTTCAGTAAAATTTCAGAAAATTTTCATTGTTGCACTTATTTAAGTTGTTTATCTTGATAATCAATGAATGCTTTATTTAGAGGTGACTACAAGATTATGCACCCACACGGCAAGCCTGGCAAGCTGCTCGTGTTGTATTTGATATGCCAAATACCAGTAACATTTATATTAGGTCATTCCCATGACCTAATATAATGTTTTGAGGCTCTTTATGTTCCTGGAGCAAGCGGATGCCTTTGGGTTCTACTAGCATGAGACAGGACATATGGGGATATTACTGGTGCCCGCTTTAGCAAATAGATGATGAACGGGAATCTAGTGATCTAGTGATCTTGATAATAGTATGTCAAGTAATACATGACCACTAGCATCTTAGGAGCATCAGTACTGCTGAATTTTGGGCACTGGGTGGTATAAAAAGGGTGTGGAGCAGATTTCACAAAATGACTTGTCAATGACAAAAGGGTAATAGACAAGTTCATGCAGACAAAAAATCTCTTCTTTCAAGAACTCACATTTCTGTACATTCATTATACATTCTGAACCAAGTTAAAAATAACAATGCCCTTATTTGTATTGCAATTTAGAAAATAACACTTGAGGAAATCAAATGTCAGCCTTCCAAATTCAATCTTTGATGCAAAGAGGAGAATTGGAGCAAAAATCTTCCATCTAACTCAGCTGGAAAATAAGGACCTGAGGTGAGTGGTGCCATTCTTCTATTTATTCACCAGAAAGGGAGAGACAAGCAACATGTTTCCTTTTGCAACTCAGAGGTGCTCTGCTGGAGACCCTGTTGCTGAAGAATATGCCACTGGAAGACATTGAATAATCAAATGACTTTTTGTGCCTGGCACAAGAAGTGGCAAGGGGAAGAGACCCTATAGAGTTGGGGGCAAAAGTTCTTGGTAAATGGTGAGCCATTAGAGGAGTTGGGCATGAAAACCAGTAATGTGAAAGGCAATAGGAGATACACTTAGATACAGATCCTCAGTTTCACAAAGTTCTCCCCATTCAGTCGGACCCCAGATGAAGTCAACTTTGATCTCTTTTGAACTGTTCCTGGATGGTCTCATTGTGTCTACTTGTCATGTGAATACAAGCAGTACATATCTGATGCTGTTGGAATGACCATAGGTTCTCAGAGGGAAGCTATTTTGACCATTTTTACTTTTCCCATAATTTTTGAATAATGGACACATTCTATTAATTGGTGAATGAGTGAATGATGATATGGTATCATCAGTTGGTATCATAAAGGAGATGTTTACTTAATTAGCTAATTATAATGAATGGACTTTAGCTGAATATCTACTATGTGTGAGGCAGTCTCCCAATACTGGAATAAAATAGTCAACAAGACAAAACTGCCCTAAAGGGTTTATTTCAGTTGTGAACCTAGAATTCTACTTGAAGACTTAAGCAAACTTAGCAGATGAATGGACTGTAGCCATGGACTTGGAGCATGCAATGAATCTGGGGAGAATAAAGAATAATGAAGCTAGTCTGTGTGCAAGGGATGGAAAACCATTCATTTCTATCATACTGTTAAGTGGAGGGTGGCAGAATGCCCTTACTTTGGATTTTCTCACCTCCCCTTGAGTACAGCTTCTCATCAGGATGCATTTCATAGAGATGACAAAGGAAAATAATAGGATCCTTCAAGTTGACTTTTGCCAGTCAGAAAGATAGTGCAGTGGGACGGTGCTTGCTTTGCTCACAGCTAACCAAGGTTTGATCACTGACACCATGTCTGATTCTGTGAATCCTGCCTGTAGTGATCCCTGAGCTGAGTCAGGATTAAGGCCTGAGCCCTGCTGAGTATGGCCCTCCCCAAGCAAAACGTAAGTCGACTTTTACCACCTCTACTATTCACAGAGGATTCAAGTTGCTTAACTTGGTCAATGTCACATTGAATAAGATTTGTTTCCAGCTCTCTTGAAATCCAGCCCCCAACTGTTGATGCTTTACAATCAAAGTGAGGGCAACTATCTACCGCTGTACTATCATTCCAGTCCCCTGGTGCCCAGATCTTCATAGAGTCCCAACCCTGTGGTTTCCAGGGCGAGCCACGTCTGCAGGACAGCTCACTGTGTCTGGGGGAACCCTCTGCACCTTCCTCTGTAGCTTCCGTAATGGCTTTTCCTCTCAGCTTAGACATTGTCCAGGCAACATGTTACCTGAGAAGTGTTGCAAAGAGCCCCATGAGAGAACTAGTTATGGAAAACACTCATGCAGTCTCAGTGTTTGCTGTAAATTCCATTTTGTAGCTCTGTATACTGAGAAACAGACACCGAGCCCCACCGAATGGCAGAGAAACGGTTCAGCCAGGCTTCAGGGTGTGCCCTTGGCATCATCCCGCTCTGCTCCTGGGACTTGAGGGGCTGTCCTCTGCCCTCTTTCTGTATCCCACCCTTCAGGCTCCCAAACTCCTCGGTCATCAGCCCTGACTACACTTGGCCTTATCCTGGCTCTTCCCTGGACCTTCCCACCCTACTATGCCAAGTTCCACGCTTGGGTAATGTGAGTTCACATATGCCTCACACTAAAAAAGTGAAAAAAAAGAAAAATAATTTGTTTTTGTTTTGAATGTTAAAAGAAAAATCCTAAAGATCCACCTCTAGGGCACAAGAGATAGGGCAGGTGTTTCGGCACTTGCCTCACGTGTGTCCTACCTGTGTTTAATCCCAGCACCACTGCAGCGCCAAGAGTAAGCCCTGTGATGGGTACAGTCTGAACCACACCTCCCCCAAATAAATTAAAGATCCATATCTAAAACTGTACACACAACAATAGCAGATGTTAACAGGTTTTTAGGACATTCCCATAAAGTCATAAACATATCTTTCAGTGGTTACTTAAAAAGAAACAGATACAAGTCACATTTTTCTTGGTACAAGAGACAACTTGCTGTTTGTAAGTCAAATAAAGATTCCCTGAACATAAGATGCACCTGAAAAGATTAGGAGATCATGTCTAAGAAACCAAACTTGAGCCAAAGCAAACATGCTTTCCCTGGTGCTTATCTATGTCTCTGCAGAGAAATGGGCTACTTCTTCATGCAAGGGATTTGGGCTTGATCAGGGTTAGAGGGCATTTCTCTCCATGTCTGTGGCATCACAGGTGTCTTCTGGAAGGCCAGTCACCCAGAGACCTGGGTCCGCCTCCCATTCACCCACTTGGGTTGAATGCTTCCTCAGCGTTGGTCTCTGACCAGGCCTATAGAAATGAAAGGAAGAGCTGCCTGAAAGGAAAGCTGAGGTACATATAGTTGTTTCTCAGAAGGGAAATCATTCAAGGAAACCCCATATTTGTTGTTTATTGTGTGGTCTTCGAGAACAGCCATCAGAGTTCATAGTCTGCCTTTAGCACTTGCTCTGTGGCCTTGGGCTAGTTGCTGAACTCTCCGTAGCTTGAGTTTTACCACCTATAGAATGGTGGCAATAAGAATACCTGCTGGATGGTCCATTGCCATTCGTAAAATATTTTGTACAACTTATTGTATTGAAAAGTAGGCTGAATGCACACGATGGCCTCTAAGTGTATATATTGCAATCCACAATATGTAAGAGAAGGAAAAGAGAGAGGGGGAGAGAGAAAAGAGATAAAGAACCTGCCATTTAGGCAGGCTATGGGAGGGGGAGGGAATTGGGGACATTGGTGGTGGGAAATGGGCACTGGTGGAGGGCGGGGTGCTGGAACACTATGTGACCGAAACCTCCAAACATGAACAAGGTTGTAATTGTATATCTCACGGTGGTATGATGAAATATTAAAAAAATCTACATTTCAAAAGGATAGCCCATCCCATGATGAGCTGGACTGGAAGATTTTGGCAGGTTTCAGTCTATAAAAGAAGCTAGAATAAAAAGAAGGGGCCCTTTTGCCATTTTGGCTTCCCTTAGCATTTTCCTCTGTCCGTCCTCTTCATTCTCTGTTGGCCTTCAACATATGGTGGCAGCCATCTTGGCTTACACGTGGCTGGGGCCTAGCTGGGAACCCAGAGTTCGGAGTTTTTCTTGTTCTTGGATTGTATATCAGAAACTGTGATAGTAAAGCCTTTTAAAACTGAAAAAAAGTAGGCTGAAGAGACAGCACAGAGGTTAAACCATTTGACTTGTGTGCAGCCAATCCCTGTTTGATCACTGGTGCCACGTATGGTCCCCTGAGCACCTCCAGGAGAGAATCCTGAGCACAGAGCCAGGAGTAGCCTCTGAGTTCAGGTCAGCCCCCTTCTCCCAAATTTACCCATACCTAGTGATTTAATAGCAAGCATTTTTTTTTAGAGGAGGCACACCCAGCTTTGCTTAGGGATTACTCCTGCTTTGCGCTCAGGGATCACTCCTGGCAGTGCTCAGGGGAGTGAGCTGGTGATGGAATGCTGGTGGGATGCTGGGATGCTGGTGATGGGATGCTGGTGATGGAATCTGGGTCTGCTATATGCAAGATGCCAGGAGACCATACGGGATCCTGGGGATGGAACCTGGGTCGGACGCTGCAAGGCGATCATCCTACCAACTGTAAATCTCCAGCCCCTGAAGCATTTCTAATGTTACAGGAAGAAGTCAGAGTATGGGTATTGCTGAGAGGTTCGCCACTGCAGAGCTCTCATAAAGAGATCAAAAACTTTTGAGCTGGGGCTATAGTTTCTTAGGTCCCAGGGTCAGCTTCAATTCAGTCATTGGCTGGTGGCTGAAGAGGTAAGTTCTTTTTTTTAAATTGTTTTATTATATCACCGTGAAACATACAATTACAAAGGTGTTCATAATTGGTTCTTGGTAATACAGTATTCCAGCACCCATCCCTCCACCAGTGCCCCATTTCCACCACCAATGTACCCCTCCCCTCCCCCCCCCCCCCAAGGCCGCCTTAATAGCAGGTACCCCAGTTTCCTCTCTTTCTCTCTCTCTCTCTCTCTGTCTCTGCATCTCTCTCCCTCTTATTTTACACATTGTGGCTAGCCCTGCAGATATTTAGAGTTTATCACTTAAGTCTCTTTGTGTATATTCAGTGGTGAGTTTTAATCTGCCATTACCATTTCCCATATTTATTAAAACACTGGTATCTATTTATATCCTATTAATGAATGCAGTCATTCTATATCTGTCCTTCTCCTTCTGACTAATTTCACTCAGCATGATAGACTCCATGTCCATCCATTTGCAGGTAAATTTCATAATTTCATCCTTTCTGACAGCCGCATAGTATTCCATAGTGTAGATGAACCACAGTTTCTTTAGCCAGTCCTCTGTTCTCGGGCATTTAGGTTGTTTCCAGATTCTAGCTATAGTGAATAGCGCAGAGATGAATAAAGAAGTACAGATAGTGTTTCTGCTATGTGTTTTTCGGTCTCTAGGTTATATTCCCAGGAGTGCTATTGCTGGATCAAATGGGAGCTCAATATCTAGCTTTCGGAGGAATGCCCATATTGTTTTCCAAAAGGGCTGGACCAGTTGGCACTCCCACCAGCAGTGGATGATAGTCCCTTTCTCACCACATCCACGCCAGCACCGGTTGTTCTTGCTGTTTTGGATGTGTGTCAGTCTCTGTGGGGTGAGATGGTACCTCATTGTTGTTTTGATTTGCATCTCCCTGATGATTAAAGATGAAGAGCACTTTTTCATATGCCTTTTGGCCATTCGAATTTTGAAGAGGTAAGTTCTTTGCCTCCTGTGACCCTTGGGCTCCTCCCTCCTGCAGGCAGTTTGCATCTCTTGGAGTGAGACCAGAGTGAGGGAGAGATGGCACGAGAACGGCAGCAGTCAACCTTTGTCACTTCATTCTGGGCCTGGCAGTCCATCACTTTGGCTATCTTCTGTTAGACACTACACAGTAGGGGCAGCCCACATGACAGGGGAGAGATTTCTGCAAGGAGTGAACAAGTACAGGTCGGGATCATGGGGGTCCACCAGTAACGCCTCTCTCATAGGATTGTTGAGAGGATTAGCCAAGACTGCTTTGCACAGACTGAGTTCTCTTTCCCACTGTAAGGTTTAAGCTGTCAGGGATTTAGACATCTTCCTTCACCTCACACACGGTATGCTCACACACCGATATGTCCAATACTTGAGCCTCTTTTTCTTGTTTTCCTCTCTCTGCACTAGTTTATAAGATTCATGCAGTAGGGATTGCTGTCTGTTTTCTCAGACCTAGTAACAGTGACAGGCACTTATAAATAGCTATGAACAGTAACCCCTGATTGATGGACAGAATTGTACTGCACCTCCACTGGGAGATTGAGGATCACTGTAAGAGGATCTCGTCCCTTGCATTGATGGCTCCATGCTTGCATTGGTTTTTCTGCTTCATGTGCAAAATAACACTGTTCTTTGTGGGTAGCTATATGCAGCACACCCAAGAGATCCAGGGTGGATCTTAGAACTTATTATCTCCTTTGGTGTCAGACATTTCTCTCATTGTCAAGCTCATTTGCTTCCATTGCAGCAAAATAGAGATGTGTGGCTGGCTTGGACCAGAAGCTGAGCTGATGGAACACACAATGAATTTCTCTTTGTAGGATAGTGAATTGGACTTTCAATGCTGGGACCTCGACCCTTTACTTTTGACCTTTGTGTAAAGTGGTCACTAATTTTTTTTAACATTTTATTATACCACCGTGAGATATACAATTACAACGTTGTTCACACTTGGCGGTTTCGGTCACACAGTGTTCCAGCACCCCGCCCTCCACCAGTGCCCATCACCCACCACCCATGTCCCCAATTCCCCCCCCTCCTGCATCCTGCCTAAATGGCAGGTTCTTTATCTCCTCTCTCTCTCCCTCTCTCTCTCCTCCTTCTCCCACACATTGTGGGTTGCACTACGTACACTTAGAAGCCATCATTTGCATTTTTGTCTGTATTTAATGCTCAGTTCTATGTTGGTATCAGATCTTTTGACATTTATTCACACATGTTCCCTTCTCTATCTTACCTAACCTCTGACTCCCACGCGCTTGTGGCAATTTCCACTTTTGGTAAGATCACCTGGTATATTTATGTCATGCAAATAAATGCAGTCATTCTATGTCTCTCTCTTTCCTTCTGACTAATTTCACTCAACATGATTCTTTCCATGTCCATCCATTTATAGGCAAATTTCATAACTTCATTTTTCCTGACAGCTGCATAGTATTCCATTGTGTAGATGTACCACAGTTTCTTTATCCAGTCATCAGTTCTCAGGCATACTGGTTGTTTTCAGGTTCTGGCTATTGTGAATAGTGCTGCTATGAAAATAAAAGTGCAGATTGTGTTTCCGCTGTGTGTTTTTGGCTTCCCAGGGTATATTCCCAGGAGTGGTATGGCTGGATCAAAGGGGAGCTCAATTTCTAGTCTTTGGAGGAATGTCCATATTGTTTTCCAGAAAGGTTGTACAAGTCGACATTCCCACCAACAATGTATGAGAGTCCCCTTTTTTCCCACATCCACGCCAGCACTTGTTGCTTTTACCCTTTTGGATATGGGCCATTCTCTGTGGTGTGAGGTGATATCTCATAGTTGTTTTGATTTGCATCTCTCTGATGATTAGTGATGATGAGCATTTTTTCATATGCCTTTTGGCCATTCAGATTTCTTCCTTGCCAAAGTTTCTGTTCATCTCTTCTCCCCATTTTCTAATGTGGCTGGCTGTACCAGTGCCTGATATATCCTGGATATTAACCCCTTATCAGATGGGTATTGGGTGAATATTCTTTCCCATTCTGTGGACTGTCCTTCTATTTTGGTCACTGTTTCTTTTGAGGTGCAGAATCTCTTCAGTTTCATGTAGTCCCATATGTTTATATTTTCTTCTAGTTGCTTTGTTAATGGTGTTTCACCTTTGAAGATGTCTTTAGCTTCAATGTCGTGGAGGGTTTTTCCTATATTTTCTTCAACGTACTTTATGTAATCAGGTCTGATATTGAGATCTTTAATCCATTTTGATCTGATTTTTGTGCAAGGTGTTAGACACAGGTCCAAATTCATTTTTTTACATGTAGCTGTCCAGTTTTCCCAGCAAGGTGGTCACTTATTGAACCAGTGGTTGTACAAAGGGAGAAACCGAGGAGCCAAAAGAAGAGGATAGGCGTGACTTAAGAGTGAACCTGGCTTTGAGGGAAAAGGACAGATATAGAATGACTACATTTATTTGCAGGATATAAAAAATAGTATGATACCAATATCCAATACCAGGCAAACCATGGATCAGGAGGTCTTGTTGGTGAGTGGAATTTACAACAAGTGTGTGGGAGTCAGAGTTTAGGTAAGACAGAGGAAGGAACAGTGTGATAATAATTGTTGGAAATGATAACACCAGCCTAGAACTGAGCATTGAATGTAGGTAAAAGGATATACATAACCTCTAAATGTATTGCAAGCCACAATGTGTAAGAAAAGGAACAGAGAAAGAGAGAGAGAGAGAGAGAGAGAGAGAGAGAGAGAGAGAGAGAGAGAGAGAGAGAGAGAGAGAGGATGCAAAGTGCCTGCTATAGAGGCAGGCTGGGAGAGTGGGGAGGGAATAGGGAATCAGGGGACATTGGTGGTAGAAATTTGCACTGGTGGAAGGATGGATGCTGGAACACTGTATGACTGAAACCAAACATGAACATCTTTGTTAGTATATATCACAAGGTGGTATAATTTAAAAAAATTAAAAAAAAAGAATATTGTAAATCACAGAACCTCCATCAATAAAAGTTAAAAAAAAGAGTGATCTTGGCTTTGCCTTGCAATTCCTGAACTTGTCCAAGGCCTCTCAAACTTTCAGAAGTTACCTCTACCTGGGAGATTGTGTCAAATGCAAATTTGAGTTTGTGTCCTGGGGCAAGGTCTGGGATGGGACAATGCCTTTCTTATAAGCTCCCAGGCAATGCTCAAGTGTCTGGTTCATGGATAATAGCAAGAAAAGGCAGCAGGTTCTTCAACATGATTCTCTGCTTGAGAAATAAGACAGCTGGGGTTTCCATTCCTCTTGGAATATAGCTAAGTGGTTAACCCACAAATAAATGAAAAAAAGAAATGAATCAGCCCACCCTATGAAACAGAATCAAATGTAATTGGGAGGAGGAATGTGGCAATGTGGGAAGAGAGTGAGGAAGGATAATTAAACTGAGTTTGTAGAACCCTGCAGGAGGGAGAGCAGAGTCTACTCGGCAGGAGAAAGAATTCAGAAGGGGGTTAGAGTGCCAGCTCAAGAGTTTGGGGTAGTTCTGAAGGCTGGGCTTGCCAAATTCTCATGCCTAAGGACCTTGTGACAAAGGAGTGGGGGGCATGCTCTCAGAGCACCCCTTGCCTTAAGGACAGCCCTACTCAGCCTCCCTGATCGTTCCCACTGATTTTTCAAGCGAAGTCATATACCAGAAATCTCACGTCAAATCTTGCCTTTTTTTAAGCTTTTTAAAAAAAATCAATTTTTAAAAAAATTGATTTGCAATCATTTCTGGTATGAGAGGCCTCATTCCATGACTCAGACAAAGGAAGAAGGTAGCCATAAAGGTTTGGGTCAGGAAGTTGCTGTTTGGAGGGCTCAGGTGGTTTCCCCAGAAAGGGAGCACAGCACAGAGAGTATTATTATACTGATTATCACCCGCAGTCTGGAATCTTCTCAGGTAGTCGGTGGGCATCCGGGTCAGAGGTCACCTGAGGACTTGGAGGGTATTCATCCAAGCGGAGACATTGGCTACTTTAAACACAGGGATCCCATGTACATTCGCCTACTTTAGACACAGGGACCCCATGTACATTCAGCTACTTTAAACACAGGGACCCCATGTACATTCAGCTACTTTAAACACAGGGACCCCATGTACATTCAGCTACTTTAAATACAGGACTCCATGTACATTCAGCTACTTTAAACACAGGGATCCCATGTACATTCAGCTACTTTAAACACAGGGACCCCATGTACATTCAGCTACTTTAAACACAGGGACCCCATGTACATTCAGCTACTTTAAACACAGGGACCCCATGTACATTCAGCTACTTTAAACACAGGGACCCCATGTACATTCAGCTACTTTAAATACAGGACTCCATGTACATTCAGCTACTTTAAACACAGGGATCCCATGTACATTCAGCTACTTTAAACACAGGGACCCCATGTACATTCAGCTACTTTAAACACAGGGACCCCATGTACATTCAGCTACTTTAAACACAGGGACCCCATGTACATTCAGCTACTTTAAACACAGGGACCCCATGTACATTCAGCTACTTTAAATACAGGACTCCATGTACATTCAGCTACTTTAAACACAGGGATCCCATGTACATTCAGCTACTTTAAACACAGGGACCCCATGTACATTCAGCTACTTTAAACACAGGGACCCCATGTACATTCAGCTACTTTAAACACAGGGACCCCATGTACATTCAGCTACTTTAAATACAGGACTCCATGCGTTTCACACATGCACCATCCCCCTGATTCAGGCTGGTCAGCATTGTCAGAGGGTGCTGTGCAAGCTGGGGGTGCTGAGGTAAGTCGAGTCAGGGAACGTGTGTTTACCTCTCAGCTTTGCCATTTCTTAGCTGTTGACTTTTGCTAAGTCACTGTATCACTGTCTTCCCATTCATCATCGATTTGCTCGAGCGGGCCCCAGTAACATCTCCATATGTCCCGTCTCATGCTAGTAGAGCCCAAGGGCATCTGCTTGCTCCAGGAACATAAAGAGCCTCAATCCATTCCGAATGAGGTCTATAATTGTTACTGGTATTTGGCATATAAAATACAACACGGGTAGCTTGCCAGGCTCTGCCGCAGGTAGCATACTCTTGTAGGCATTTCTAAGTCCAGCGTTTATTGATGAACCGCAAGAGCTGCAAGCGGCCACGCAAGCCGGGCTGTGATAGGCTGCTCTGCTGGGTGGAGTTCTGAGCCAGATTTAAGAAAACTGCTGCAGGGTGGAACTCGATGAGCTGGGCTGTGATAGGCTGGTCTGCTGGGTGGAGTTCTGACGAAAAGAGAAGTCCAAATGTGGAAAACGGAGGCCCTCATGGAGTGGGGGGTCGTCT
This sequence comes from Cryptotis parvus, assembly GCA_021461705.1. NCBI lineage: Eukaryota > Metazoa > Chordata > Mammalia > Eulipotyphla > Soricidae > Cryptotis > Cryptotis parvus. The sequence continues at coordinate 21,657 of JAJIBD010004162.1, forward strand.
GGCTTGTTGCGAGGCTCCGATGGGGTGGTGGGCCAGGGCTAGAACCCACCATCCCTCCCGGGCGCCTCGTGAGGTTACAGGGAGAGCCAGTAGCACCTCTGCCCCATGTCTGCGAGTCTCTAACTCGCTTGCTAAGTCATTTAACCCTTTTTGTGGTCTGGTTTCCTTTTTTCTTGGGGGTGCTACACCCATGTATGTTCATGCCTTACACTTGAGTCTGTGTTCAGGGATCCCTCCTGGCAGGGTTCAGGGGACAAAATAGGGTGCAGGGACTCAGCTTGGTTTGGTCACATGCAAACCAAGTGTCCTACCTGTTGGACTACTGCTCTGGCCTCTAGTTTCCCGTATTTCTAAAGAGTCATGGGTACTTGTATGACTTTTACAGGGTACCTGAGATTTGGGAGATTGGTCAGGGGAATACCCTGGTGTCTTACACAAGTGCAGTTCTCTGATCAGCAGATAGACTGCAACAATGGAATATTAGCTTTGAAATGGTCATTATGCACCAATCAGTCTTCTTGCTTTACAGAGTAGGGAACGAAGGCTTGCAGCATTAGGCCCGCTATGAGGGAAGTCAGCAGAGAAAACGAGCTTCTGCTCAGTGCCACATTTCTCCTTAGCAATGGACACTGGGTTTGGACATGGTCTGCAATGAATGAATGGAAAGGTGGAATTTTCTTTCTGTTCAGACTCCTGGACACTGCTCCCTCTGGTATAGGAGAAAATTTACTGCCCACACAGTGTGGAGTGGTGGGAAGAAAAAAAGTGATTTTCCTTCCTTTGATTTTTTTTCTTTTTGGGTCACACCCAGCGATGCTCAGGGGTTACTCCTGGCTCTGCATTCAGGAATTGCTCCTAGCAGTGCTCAGGGGATCATATGGGATGCTGGGGATTAAACCCAGGCTGGCTGCATGCAAGGCAAATTTCTGTTCTTGAGTTTGTAATTTTAAAATATCTTCTCTTCAAATCCCTTCACTGTTGGCTATCACAGCCCACAAGGCCAGCAGAAGAGGCTTTGCTTCTTTAACATTGAACAGTGGCCACTCTCTTTATCTTTTGGAGCATTTTATCCATTTCAAATGGATGAAAGAGTGATGCGTGTGATTTAGGGAGTTTGGAATTTACAGATTTTACTTTTTGGAGTTGGTTGTTGGTAACTTTCCACCTAGCCAGTCAGACTTCCTATCTTCCTCCTTCCCTTTCTCCCCCTTCCCTCTCTCCCTCCCTCTCTTTACTTTTCCCCTCTTCCTTCCTCTTACCTCTTAGCCTGCCAGTTATTCTTTAATTTAATCATTTTTCACCTCCCTGTGAATCCAAAGTCAAGCAAGCTCTCTGCTACTGAGCCACTTCTATATATATATAAAATTTCTCTTATAGCCACACCTAGAAGTAGGTAGGGTTTGATTCTGATTCTGTGTTCAGAGATCTTTCCTAGAAGCATTTGGTGGAGCATATGCAGTTAAGGATTGAACCTGGGTTGGTCATGAGCAAGGCAAGTGCCTTACCATCTGTGATATCTCTCTGGCTATCAGGTAGTTAGGGTTTGATTCTGATTCTGTGCTCAGGGATTTTTTCTAGAAGTCTTGGTGAAGCACATGCAGTTAGGGGATTGACCCTGGGTTGGCCCTGAGCAAGGCAAGTGCCTTACCAGCTGTGTTATCTGTCTGGCTATCAATGTACTAGCAATCTATTTTTTCTTTCTTCTTACCAATTTTTTTTTTGGCCATACGCAGTGATATTCAGGGATTATTCCTGGCCCTGCACTCATGGGTCACTCCTGGTGGGACTCAGGGAACTGAAAGGGGTGCCAAGGGATAGAATCTGACTAGCTGTGCGTCCAGTCAAGCTCTGTACTTGCTATACTATCTCTCAAGCACTCTATCAATCCAATTTTATTGAGCTCCTATTACATGTCAGTCTATTTAGACCCAAGATTGGACAAAACTTGCATTGCTCCTTCCTTATAGACATTGCTCTGGAAAGAAAACACTCATAGTCAACACCTTATAGACAGGGCTGTGCTTTAAAGGACACCAGGTGCTTGTGTATGTGTGTGGGAGAGGGCTGAGATGGGGCTTGTTCGGGGGTCTCAGAAACCTTGACATCTGATCAATCTGACCAGCAGCTCCCTGAGGGAAAGTCAGGGTGTGAACAGTCTCTCCCCAAAGGGGGAATCGACTCAGCACAATCCTGAGCAATTGCAGCAAAACCAGTGTGGCTGAAGCCCGGAGGTAATGGCAATGAGGCTGAGGCTCTTTCATGCAAGATCTAGAAGTACCCAGTAAGGTTTTGATCCTTGACTCGGAAGGTGGCGAGAGCAGCTGGTGGCATCTAAGCAGTGCTCCACTGCGAGGACGCTGCTCTGACGACCACCTCCTTGGGGGCTGCGGTGGTCAAGAAGAAGTGTGCAGGCGTGGGGAGACGCAGAGGTGCAGATGACTTGCAGCCTACAGGCATCCATCAAAAGCAGTTTGGGGGCGGGGGTGGCGGACGGGTGAAACTGTCAGGAGCTGGGCTTTAACCATTGTTAAATGCTTGTAAATACTTCGAGGATTTCCTCCACTGAGTGAGAAATCCCCAGGCTCAGGGAGGCAGCTGCTCGGCTCCCACCAAACAGGGCACATCAAGCCCCAAGCAGAGTCCCAGGGAAGACTGTTTACTGTCCAGGCTAGCATGAGTTTTATCTAGCTTGGAATTCTATCACATTGATAACGAGTTGAAAATAAAATCTCTATTGAGGTACTGTGACTTACAATAGCGAGTGATGGCTTCATGCATACATTATGCCAACACCCCACTCACCACAGGAGTGTCCACTTCCCATCACCAACCTCCCAAGGCCTCCACCCCACCTGTTCTAGCTTCGTTCCCGTAAGTTCAGTTCTGTGAACCAGCTCTTCAGTTCTGTTGCCTCTGGTCTGCTGTTCCTCCTGTGTGTGTTGAAGTCTCATATATGAGAGAGATCATTCTGCATCTATCTCTTCGGAACAATGTCACTTGGTGTTGATTCTGTCCTCTAGTTTCATTATTCCTGCCACGGCATGATTTTGCCCCTTTTATTAAAAAAAAAACAACAACTGTATAGTATTTCATTGTGCATATATCCCAACTCCCTTTCTTTTTTGTTCTTATTGTAACAGCTTAATATGTCTTTCATTTTTTTTAAAATTTTTTTTTAATTGGACCACCGTGAGACATACAGTTACAAAGATGCTCATGTTTGGGCTTCAGTCATACAGTGTTCCATACAGTCCCTCTACCAGTGCCCATTTTCTACCACCAATGTCCCCTGATTCCCTCCCCCACTTCCCTGGCCTGCCTCTGTGGCGAGGACATTTGCCTTCCTCTCCTCTCTCTCTCTCTCTCTCTCTCTCTCTCTCTCCTCTTACACATTGAATATCACACAAGTTTTTAATCTATTTATCTGTATTTGGCTATTTTGATTGCTTCCATGTCTCAACCAATGTACTTAGCTCTGCAATATGCAAATATTCTTTCATTAGGTATTTTCTTGAGTGCCCCTATGGGCTGCAGCGGGAACTATCTTCCGTGCATTTGTCAAGGGTCCTGGATGAGTTCTTAGATTCCCTCTTTATGCAACGAGTTGTGAAGTGTTGCGCCAGTGACACCAGCATCTGGGGAAGAGCCGACCATGCACTTTCAGGTGTTCTCAAAGATACTCAGACTGCTGTGGCCATGGGTCAAGGTTTCTTGACCCTTTGGAAGCCAGTAAAGTGTGTGGTCATTCCTAATGCATAGAAAAGGTAGACTTTCACCGGAAGGACTGAACGCATCTCTCTGCGTGTTACTGGGAAGACAATCAGATATGTTCAAACAGGAGAAGAGAGGTCAGTAAGTACTGCTGGGAAGTTATGTAGCTTGCAGATGGAGTTTTTCAGGTTTTAGCCGGATGTCTGACTCCTGAGACCTCTGATTAAGTCCTGTGTGCGTGGCCATTCGAACACCCCAACCCCTTCTCCTTAGCAGACAATTGAGATTTCAGACACGGTAAGAAAGATGTTTTCTCTTTGCTTTGCTGCAGGTATTTGGGTCTTCATTAGAACCCCTGTGTTGGCTGCCATCACTGAGTCCTGGAACCTCAGCTCTGGGGGTGCCCAATCACTCCTCCAACTTTGGGAAACCCAGCCTGGCTCCCTCCAGCCTCTCTGCAGACCTGCTCAGGGGCTCCTTGCAAGGAGGTGAAGAGAGAACCAGAAGAAAGGGTCTCTCCAGGCTCAACATCTGACTGCTGGCCCTGTGAGCAGACCTCCCTTTCCAACAAAGGTGAGAGGAAAAGATGTGAAATTTTCCAAGATTTGCTGCTCTGACAATTACTTATTTGGTGAGGATTTGATGTGGGCTTTTTAAGGGGTCAGGTAGGGGAGGGTGTTGTAGCACACCCCAGATACTTGGGGTTGCACCTGGGAGTGCTGGGTAGGGCGATGACCACTCAGTGACAGGGGCTAAGCTGGACCTCCCGTGGGCAGAGCAGGTGCTCCATCCTATTGAGTCACTTTCCAGCCCACTCTTGGCTTGGGGTTTGGGAGAAGGAGTGACTCCTGGCAGTGGTACCAGAGATCCAATATGGGCTACAAGCTACACAACTAAAGTGCTCCAACCTGATGACCTCTCCTCAGTCCTCAAATGATGTTCTTCTTTTGATTTGGTTTTTGGGCTGCACTGACTGTGCTCAGGGCTTTTACTGACTCTTTGCTCAGGGATCACTTCTTGTAAGGTTTGAGGTGTGGGCGACCATATGCAGTGTGGGGGTCAAACCTGCAAAGCAAGTGCTTTAATCCCTGCACCAACTCTCTGACCCCTTAGATGATCAAGTGGCATTCTTGATCATTTCCTGTCCAGGTTCAGAGCATTCTAATAGTGCCTTAGGTAACAGGAAGTGATATGATTGGTGGAGGCACTAATAGAGGAAGAAAGCAAAGCATTTTCTCTTTGTTTCTAATAAAAAGCAAGATAATAATGATGAATATGGACACCTATGAAGATATTAAGCACGTGTTTGTAAATTCCATAATTGCCACTTTTAGAACACGTCAGGGCTCTATCACTTCTGATAATGATCCCCTCCCCCTTCCCTTCCTGTTTATGTTGTTTCAGTGACGTGGTGTTGGTGGGGTCACACTCTGTTAGCTGCAGTGCTAGCACTGCCAAGTTCACAGGGGTATGGAAAATGATGCCTAAGAAAACACCATCACCTGCAGTAAACCTTTCGATTCAAGTTCTTTCCTATTTTGTGCAGGTAGAATTTTCTTTCTGTTCAGACTCCTGGGCACTACTCCCTCTGGTATAGGAGAACATTTACTGCCCACACAGTGTGGTGGTGGGAAGAAAAAAGTGATTTTCCTTCCTTTGATTTTGTTCTTTTTTGGGTCACACCCAGCGATGCTCAGGGTTACTCCTGGCTCTGCATTCAGGAATTGCTCCTAGCAATGCTCAGGGGATCATATGGGATGCTGGGGATTGAACCCAGGTTGGCTGCATGCAAGGCAAATTTCTGTTCTTGAGTTTGTAATTTTAAAATATCTTCTCTCCAAATCCCTTCACTGTTGGCTATCACAGCCCACAAGGCCAGCAGAAGAGGCTTCGCTTCTTGGTCCGTCTTCCCCTCACTGTGAAATCACCGCAACACAACCAAGGACTTAGCAGGGTAAATCCCCCGCCTCCAATGCAGATGTGTAATTTCCTATGATAAATAGCTTGGATGAACACTAATCAAAATTACTTTCTGGTTCTACCTTATTCAGCAAGACGAATGCATGACATGGCCCCAGAGGCTGGGATTTGTTAATTTGCAGATGTCTTTGCTCAAGACTGTCTGACTACGTTGGCAGCCCCTCCTCTCCGTGATGGGGCTAGGGAGGGGCCCCTCTGTCCTCAGCACAGTGGCTGCTACTTGACGCCTGACTTCACAGCCCAGGTACCACCCATCACGGTCATAGGAGGCAGCTCTGGGTCCTTCATATGTTAGAAATAAACCCAAAGGGCTCTCAGTAATTTGAAGCCAATGCCACTGACAGTTTGCATCATCATTCTTCTCTCTAGGGGCCTTCTCTTCCCGAAGGCTAGTGGATGTATATGGTCAAAGCGGGGCAGGAAGTAAAAAAAGTTTCTCTCTCTCTCTCTCTCTCTCTCTCTCTCTCTTTCTTAAATCTCTCTTATTCAATCTCTATTAAATCAAATATTTGGACCCTAAATGAACTCTCCAGAGGGGACAGCTTGAGAAATCATGATCCACGTGGGTCAGTGAAGTCGAGGAAGACTCCCCGGTGTGACAGCCGGATCAGCCAAGATGATGTCACTGCAGTTTTAGGACTCAGTTAATGACACCAGGGAACGGGAAGGCTAATTTCAGTGGCGTGAAATGGTGAACATGTGAATGGAGGTTTACAAGCTTAGACCACCACAGGCAGGCTTCGGTGTTTGCTGACTTCTGTTTCTGTCGCTTTGTGAGAAGCACTAATTAAAAACCACCCAAAGGCCAGGTTTATGAGTGTCTATCTGATGGCAGGGGCAGGGGTGGTATGCGAGTGGGAATCACAGCCCCGAGCAAGAGTGATTCCACAGCACAGAGGCGTTTCCCCTTCTAGGTCTTAACCTTTCACAGCGAGACAGACAACCAGGAAAGTAGGAAATCGAAACAAGCTTATGTTTAGCTGAATTTTACATACCATAATCTCTTTACCATGGTCCAGCAAGACAGGAATGCTCAGGCCAATCGGTTCTGGCACAAATCCATTCCAGAGGGGAGTGATTTACAACTTAGCACCATTCTTGACTCTTCCCTGAGAAGGAAGTTCAATGACCCAAGAATAACAAGGACTCTGCACCAGGACTTGCCAGAACCTTCTGCTAAAGGGTGGTCTTGGGAGTAAGTCTCCCCCCACCCTCTCATACCACTCCCAAGCCCTGGGCAGGATCAGGTCTCATTGCTGTCTTAAGAGGTGAACTGTGGTAAGTTATGAGGCCTTGAGGAAGAAGTGAGGTGTGGGCCCAGGGGGCCCTCTGTGGACTTCTCCCTTGTGAAGTCCACCTGGAACCAGGGAGTAAAAGGCCCAATCCAGCTTCTTCCTAACCATGATGAGCTAGTGGTGAATGCTGCTGGCCACAGGCCCCTTGGCCTCCAGCTGGAGGTAGCATGGTGTCATCATTGTTGGAAACGCTTTGAATGAGTGGGCCAGCCTGGACCAGGGAGGGAAGGCAAGGCCTGAAACCTCACAGGTTCATACAACTCGATGTGCAAATGAGCTGCTTGTAAGAGGCCGAGAGGGTCCGCAAAAAGCCATCTGACAGGGCTTATAAATAGACAAGTGAGATGTTGAAATTATTTTAAGACAGATGCCTTTTAAACTGTATTCAGAACACCTTTCAGGCTCCTAGTCGCACAGATCCTCAAGCAGGAGGTATTTCATCTTCTCAACATCTGGAACTGTCAGAGAGCCAGCGCAGCCGACCTCAACAGATGCAGCCACTTCTACATAAAAAGTACACCAACAAATCACGGCTGGAGTCGCGAACAACACAAGTGTTTCACAGGCAGTGAGTGGGGTGGGGGGCAGGCTGCTGCAGGAGGGAATCTTACTGTAACCCCAACCCCTCCACCGTTCCTGCTGAATCAACTATTTTAAAAGCGACTTTTCTGCAATTCTCCACCAAGTGGCTAATAACCACAACTAAGTTTATTTTCTTAGCTTGGAGGAGGTGATTGTCAAGAAAGTCTTCTTTTTTTCCCTTCTTTCTTTCATTTTTCCCCCCTTCAGGCTAAAAATTTTCTCTGACCCATAAATCCATAGGCCTGACAGAAGTGGGTGAATTTGTGCCGATGCTTGAAGGACTCGCCGTGACTCCTGGCTTTGGTGTTCCACCAGCCTCAACGGAAGGAAGGGATCTTGGGGCTGTCCTCAGTGGGTGGGAATGGCTGTGTGGGACAGCATCTTGTTACAAACGGGGAATAGCGTGGCGTCAGAATGACTTCTTACCCTGAACAAAGTCCACCGTTCAGTCAGAATGGCCCAGGAGACTAAGTGGGACTTTGAGCACACCAAGCACAGCCCTGCCTTTGCAAGCAGAACACAATGAATTAAGAGGCAAAGACTTCAGAGCACATTTAAACCCGTGCTTTGGGCTTGGAGTGATGGTCCAGGGGTTAAGGCCCAGTCTTTTGTGAGGCCATGCCATGGTCCCCTGGGCATCACCGGTACAGCCCTGGAGTCTCTGAGCACCCTCAGTTGTGGCTGTGCTGCTGCTTGGCCTTGAATGGCCAACCTGGTTGGTTGAGAATGATTAGAAAGTTCCCGGGGCCTCCTGAGCACTGTTTGGGGAGGCTCTTCTCAAGCACAAGAGAAATAAACCAAAAACAAAACTCAATCTAAAAAAAAAAAAACACCAAAAATCTAAAATGCAAAGAAGTATGGCTTGATGCACTACTTTGAATTTTTTCTATTTTTTTATTTAATGGCTGCCTGCCAAAGCAAGAAAGAACCCCACTTAAGATAGAGTCGGAACTTCACACAACTCTTCTATAAATTATCCTGATAAAGCTAATGCTGCTGATAATCATGATGATAACAATAAGTGCTGGAATTCGCTTTACTGAAGCCTTTGGAGCTCTGTGCTACAGCTGGGAAAAGGAAAGTGACTGTTGGAAACTTGGGGACTTACAAGAATCCTTTTGGTCGTCACCATCAGAGCTGAATATTCCAAAGGGACTCTAGTGACACCTCTGTGGTTATCACTACCCTAGCTCTGCTCTCAGGGCATGAGCCCTGGTTGTCCAATATGTCCTTGCAATGGACTTCCTGCCATTATCTGGAGCAGTATTATCTGGAACCTGAGCAACAAAGCCCATGTTTCCTATGAACAAACGCAGTGCGGCATATTTGGAGTTGGCGGTGATTTCAGGGGCTGCATGTGTAAACATCTCATGCTCCCACAAAGCCAGTTTCAGTCAGACACTTCTGTTTGGGCAGGGCAGGGGGTGCAGGGAAGTTTCCAGCTGCCCTTGTTTCTTCCCAGCCCTTCTGCTTCTCCAGAGCGAGAGCAGGGACTGCACAGCTTCTACCACCCTGTGGTAACTTTGTGCCATGACAGATGCTCCCCTACACTGGGGCTTTTCTTGCCAGGCTTCTGAGAAACACTCCCCAAGGTGCTGGAGTTCCCTTCACATCTAGGGAGGTTCTGGAAGGTGATTCCAGCATAACTTTGCAAATTTTGACATTTCTTAGAACCGGTATCCCTGGAACTCTTGCGCTAAGGGGTCAAGTTATGATCCCAGGACAAAACCAGAACAAACTTCAGTCAGAGCCAACCCTAATATCCCCCTCCCCCACTCCTACCATATGGAAAGCTGGGGGTATAGAAAAAAAGGGTCTGCTCCCCAAAGCAGACCAAAGTATTGATAGTGTCTGTGTCCCCGCTTACCCAGCCTGTACATCTCCTAAGTGTTCCTTTTCCAAAGAGTGCCCCCACCCCCCAATTTTATATGTAGCAGATGGCCTTTAAGCAAACCAAGGAGCAGAAGCTGCAAAAAGACTTAAAGAAAATAAAGAGGGAGCGAGTGAGCGAAACTCATATATTTCTTCAAACGATAAGATGAACTGCAGATGTTTGCCGAAGGGTGATGGTGCGGCCTGCAACTTCAGGGTCCACTTAAAAGAAGAGTCCACTTGTGTTTAGTGTTGGACAAGCCTGGTAGCTGTCAAGGTGTGATTTATGTTCACTGTTTGTGAGATTTTATGTCACTGGGGACAAGGTATTGAAAGGTTTTGCAGTGCCATCTGCAAAACAGCCTTCTCCGTAGACCCAGGCCGGGGTGGGGGGGCCCTGTGACGTATGATGGGTGCCACTCTCTGCCAGGCCATGTGGACGTAGCTCAGCTGCGGCCAGCTTACAGTTTCTGGATTTGGTGGCATTCTCACCAACAGGCCCTCTTGTCCCTGGGCCTCCCTGTCCTTCACCCCAGTGTTCTCTGTCCCTTGAATGTCCTGTTCTTACCTGACACCTGCAGCTAAATTAATCTCAAATTAAGCTTGACAAAATGGCTGGAAGAAAAACAGTTGTCTGTTGCAGAACCCAGCTGCTTATCGAAAACAGCTGCTCCCTAGGCACGGTTCTTAAAAAAGGAAGAATCATGGAGAAGCACGTTTAAAAACTGAGCATAAAACTTAGATGGGAAAGGCCAGCAGAGGCCTGTAATTAACACAATGGTAAGTATCAGTGTTTCTATTAAAAGCTGCTCTTTTTTTCAGGGCTTGTTGGAACTCGATCATAAATATTTATTACAAGTTGAAATGGAAGATATAAGATCTTAGCAGAATGTGCTCTTCTCTGGTGTCTCTTTGCCTTCCAAGGCAGATTCTAAGCAGCTGGAAGAGTGAGACCTACTTGGGATACACACTCCCACTTTCAAACAAACACTGACCCACTTGCATCCTTGCAAAAGGCAGAGAGCTATACCCCTATGCGGGTGCTCAGATATCCTGCATGCAGCAGCTGAGGGGCTGGGTTTGAGGTGGGATTAAAAGGGGGTTCTCAGACAAAAGCAATGGGAGGGAGGCTCCAGCAGGCCTCTGGCCTCTGGAAACAAAAATGTGGGAGCCTTTGAAGTTACCACAGCTCAGGTGGAAGCTCCTGAGAGGAAGTCATTCGTTTTCAAACAAAGGGGAGAATTCCTCAGGACCCTGGCGTTTCCCTGAACACAAACCTCGGCCAAGTTAGTCTCCCAGGGCTGGCGGCCCAGCTGTTCTATCTCCTTGAGGTGGTGAAGAGAGGAAATGGGTTGCCTGGAGGGCAGCATGAGAGACAGGAGCCTGAGGAGGTCAGAGAGGCTGGCCTGCAGGCATGGGTGTCCGCCTGCGGGGGAGGACCAAGGAGGCCTCAGTGGCTGTGGTTGCATTAACAGGCTGCATAGAACCTGACATGTCAGCTTGTCAGGGTCTCGTTCTGTGTTCACGTGACAAGGAGCCGCCATTACATCTTTCTCCCACCACAGACATGACAGGGGAGCAACGTCAGGACTGGCAGCGTAAAAGCTGGGCTGCCCCCAGATCCACACCCTCTTTTGACTCAGTGCAGGCAGGATAACACCTTCAAGCTGCTTCCATGGAGTGTTTAGATTTTAAAGACCTGGGACTGGACAAGGGACAAGTGTCTTTTTTAAACTTTTGAGCGCCCTCCTACCAGACTTTTATTTTTTTTAACTTTTATTAATTTTATTAGTTACTGTGAATTACAAAATTTTTTAGGATTGGGCTTCAGGCATAATTTGGTTCAACACTAATCTCTTCATCACTGCCCACTTCCCTCTAACAATTCCTGATTCTTCCCCCTCATTTGCCACCCACCACCAGTCTGCCTTTAAAAAGGGCACTTTCGCAAAATATATACAAGTTTTTGCATTGTGATTTATTGTTGCCAACAGGGCTTCACACATAACACTTCACCACTTTTCAGCACCAGCTCCTCCTTGTTGACCACCATCATAGTCGTTGCCCCCTCCTGGCCGACTTCCCAGCTCTTTCAGTGGCATGCTTCCTACTGTCTACCATTTCTCATGGCTTTGTTTCCATTGTCTTTGGATATTCTTTATTTCTCTGTTATATTTTCTTATGCTCTGCATGTGAGAGAGGTCCTTTTGCTGCGTCTTTCTTCCTCTGACTAACTTACTCAGCATGATACTTTCCAAGGCCCTCCATGAAACAGCAAACTGTATGACGGGATATTTTCTTATGACCGAGTAGTATTCCATTGTCTCTTACCGTCTTGGTGTGTATGCAGAATCCCTATGCTGTGAATCAGAGCTGCAGATAGAGTCTGGCAGCTGGCTTGAGACTAAACAGTCAGTGTCTTATCTCCCTTCCTTCTTCTCTTTGCAGGCTGGGCCACTGAGACTGTAATCTGGTGTCAGGCCCATGGAAGGCAAGTAGCAAGTGAAGGGTGTGGGTTGTAGAGTTTGGTGGTTTGACCAGCATCATCTGAGGAGATGGCAAGGGCTAGCACAGAAAACTAGATGGCCTGAGTGCCTGTTTGGGTATAGCCGATACTGTAAAGTTTGTGGCTTGAACAGATTCCATTTCGGATAATCACAGCTGAATGCAGCCTGTCAGGCAGCTGGCACTGATCGAGGGAGGCAGGGCTGGTACTCTCCCTAAAGCCAGAGTGTTTTGCAACATAGAACTGCTTACGTCACAGTGAGAGTTGAGTTCAGATACAGCAGTGGCTGTGAGCACGTCATCAGCTAGGAACCTGGTCTCCTCATTTTCAGTGAGATGTTATAGGATTGCTGTGAGGTTCCGAGCTTGGCACATAGTAAGTGCTCAATAATTGGTAAGTTTTCTGCCATGTAGAGGAAAATATAAGGGAAAGAGCTAACATCCATTAAGGCAAATTGGGCTTAAACCATCCACTAGACTATAGTTTTGACTGTGGCCATTACAGCATACTTTCGCAGGGAGTATGTATGTGTTCATTAGAACCTTAGAAGAAGATAGAGAAACCCCTGTACCATAATGTCAGACATTTTTTAAAGTATTTTATTATACCACCATGAGATATACAAAGATATACAATTACAAAGTTTATATTTGGGTTTTGGTCATACAGTGTTCCAGCATCCATCCCTCCACTAGTGCCCATCTCCCACCACCAACGCCCCCGGTTCCCTCACCCTCCCCCAGCCCACCTCCATGGCAGGTTCTTTATTTCTTTCCCTTTCTCTCTCTTTCTCTTTTCCTTCCCTTCCAGACTATGGATTATAGAACATACATTAAAGGGTTGTCATGTGTATCCTTTTGCCTGTATTTAATGCTCAGTTCTAGGTTGGCATTAGTACTTTCGACAATTGTTAGCACACTGTTCCGTTTTTCGGTCTTACCTAGCCTCTGATTCCCACACATTTGTGATAATTTCCACCTTTGACAAGACCTCCTGATATATGTTTCACTTGACCTTGGATATTGGTATCATAATATGTACATATATATTTATGTCATGCAAATAGATGCAGTCATTCTGTATCTGTCTCTCTCCTTCTGGCTAATTTCACTCAACATAATCTTCTCCATGTCCATCCATTTATAGGCAAATTTTATAACTTCATTTTTCCTAACAGCTGCATAGTATTCCATTGTGTAGGTGTACCAAAGCTTCTTTATCCAGTCATCGATTCTCGGGCACTATGGTTGTTTCCAGATTCTGGCTATTGTGAATAATGTTGCTATGAACATAAAAGTAGGGATGGTGTTTCCGCTGCGTATTTTTGGCTTCCCAGAGTAGATTCCCAGGAGTGGTATGGCTGGGTCAAATAGGAGTTTAATTTCTAGTCATTGGAGGAATGTCCATATTGTTTTAATGGCAGACATTTTCAATGTCTGGACTCCACAGCTCATCAGAGCCCCACCTAGAGAGAAACTCATTCAAACCCAGGTACTCAGATCTCGGTGGCTAAAGTCACTGGTCTTTTGTGGAGATAGAGCTGGGGTCCCTCTCCCCCACTTCTGTCCCTTCTGGGAGGCCTGGTGGACCCATCCATGAACTGATCTGGGGCTGTTGGCTGTGATCTAGAGACACTGACACATGGGGCAGAGCTGATACTGGTTCTTCCCATGGTGCGTGGCCGCAACAGGGCCACGTGGTACATAGAATTAGTAGAAATCAACTACGGTCCAGAAATTCAGATGGTCAATGTGAAATCAGAAATTGACAAAATTAGCCCATAAGCCTAAACCTCAACCTAAGCCCTAAATCCCATCCTGGACCAATTCATGAACCCCGCTGCCCTCTTCCATTACTCAGTGAACCTGAAGACCTATCCTGTTACAAATTACTCTATCCACTGAGGAGGAGCAAAGGAAGGAGACAAGAATGCTTCTAGCCTGATAGCATACTGGGCCCCCTGGGATAAATCCAGAGCCACGGCAGAGCCTGGCAAGCTACCCGTGATGTATTTGATATGCCAAAAACAGTAACAATAATGGACCTCATTCCCAATGAATGGAGACATTACTGGCACCTGCTCGAGCAAATCGATGAACAATGGGAAGACAAGTGATACAAGTGATGTATGTGCTTCAAGTAACAGATCTCCCTTTTTTTCCCTGATTTAGAGTCTAGTGGAGGAGGAGGAATAGCAGAGGTATGCTTGTTATTCTCCATGGTTTATACTTTAGGTTATAACAGCTGACCTGTACACTACATCTTTCTAGAGGGTTCCAAGCTCCTGGCTTCAGCCAGGTAGATTCTGTCCTCACTGTAGCCCTCCCCAAGCCCTGACAACACCATTTCCTTCAAGCAAGGAATCCAGCAATTGCAGATAATGGGGATTTTATTTTTCCATGTGGTTCTTGAAGTCCCATCCTAGGATTCTGCAAATATCCCCTTTATTTCATTCTCTTTGGCATCTCATCTGAGTTAGAATACTGAAAAGAGTGTGACAAGATATGGATGGAGTCAATCTGGGAAGACTTCCTGAAGTAGTACTAGGTCTCCTGTCCTGATTTTGGTAAGAAAAACATAGTAGTTTGATAAAAACAGAATATAAAACTAGTGTTTCTCTTAGGAACACAGATCCAACAAATGCTTAGGAGTTAGAATTTGTATGAATTTTCCTTGGGGAATGTTGAACATCCCTCATAGTCAGAAACAGAACTGTGTGATAGGCATTACTATCACAGTTTTATAGGTGAGAAAAGTTGGATTAAGATAAGAAACTTGCCAAGGTTAATATCTTGGTGGAGTTGAGACATACACACACATGTATCACTTGATCACTTGACATCCCGTTATTTGTCTATTTGCTTGAGCGGGTGCCAGTAATGTGTCCATTTGTCCCTATCACGTGCCAGTGTCTCCCAATGGCATCTGCTTGCTCCAGGAATACGAAGAGCCTCAAATCGTTCATTCAGAGTCTTGACAAAGAAGTCTTGACCATCTTGTAGGTGGGCAGCCACGTGATCTTTTGATGTCCTGTGGGATCCAGTTGGTAATGGCTCTAGTCCAGTGGTCGTCTCCAGGTCGCATTACATGTCCAGTCCATCTGATTTTCGACACCTTGGCAAACAAGACAGCGTCCTTGACTGCGGATCATCGATGGAGGTCGGAACTCCGGATTCCTTCTCTCACTTGAATGAGGCTTGTTATTCCAAGCATAATTCTTTCAATTCCTCTTTGGGAGTGCCGAATAGCATTCTCATCCTGCTTTTCGTAGGGCCCAGGCCTCTGAGGCGTTTATTAATGCAGGGAGACGGGTGGAGTTGAAGACATGTGCCTGGAGCCGGAGGTTCTTTGTCCTTTTAGCTTGTATATGCACATACATGCATATCCACATACACAGCTTGATTTGGGGGCTCTACCCAGTGGTGCACAGGAGCTTTTCCTAGCACTATGCATGGGGTTTTTCTCCTGATAGTGCTTGGGGACCATATGTATTTCCAGGCATTGAGCCTGGGTTGGTCAAATATTAGGCAAGTACCTTAATTGCTATACTAACCCCTGGAGTTGAGATTTAGAAGGCCAATGTGGTCCTGGGACTGAGAGCTTTCCAGGACTGGAACTTCAAGGCTAATGTTGAGTTAATGGCAGAATCAGCTGAGAAGCAACCGAGTCAGTGAAAGTGGGCATCGCAGTTTCCTCTATAATCAAGTACATTTTTTCTACCTTAAAAACACTAAGCGGCCTGGAGAGCTAGTGCTTTGGGTAAGGCACTTGTCTTGAACTTGACTGATAAATGTTTGATCCCCAGAACTCTATATAATCCCAAAGCCCTCCAGGAATAATCCCTGAACACAGAGCCAGGAATATGCCCTGAACATTGCTGGGTGTGACCCCAAATAAAAAAAATAACAATAATGATAACGATGAACAACAACAACAAAAAAAACTAAAACTGATTGGCATGATAGCAATATGTCGGGCGAGAAAGAATTTTGAGAGTAAGAACCTCTGGACTGAAGTCATAGGGTTCACATCTTGGAGATGGAACAGTGTATTCAGAGACAACCAATTGGGTAATATTTCCTCCAGGTATGGATGTACCTCTGGGAATTTTTTTTTGTGGGCTCTTTCCAGTGGCAATTGGAGGGTTATTAGCAGTGTCCTGTGAGCAGGTGGCCAAGAGGAGATATAGGTGTTATCTGGAATTTGTCAGCATTATAATGGAAAGCCTTATAATGGGCAGAATACAGCCTAGGAAGTCTGGCTGGCAGGGTTGGGGAGGTACAAGCAAGCACCACTACTCCCAAGAGCCAACCAATATCTCTGAAATAGGAGTAGTGTGTGTGTGTGTGTGTGTGTGTGTGTGTGTGTGTGTGTGTGATGGTGTTTTCCTGCTACTCCCAGGCCCAGCCAAGATCCCTAGAACAGTAGTCACAGAGCTGCCATTTAGAGGGTTCTTGTCGCCCTTTACTTCTGCTAATTCAAGATAGTTTAAATCTTAGAACAACCTTCCATAGAAGATTCTTTTACACGTTGACACTAAAACTATATTCAAGTGGGAGCTACCAGTGGCACTGCTGGTTTCAGTGAGTTAATACTATTTTTGAGATGAGGAAGCTATGAAAGAGACACACTGTGGCAATTCTTCCTCCAGGGACCTAGTGGGAAATGGACATGTCTGGTTGTTCAGCTGACACTTCCTTAGCTGAACTATCTCATTGCTTCTGTATCTGAGAGTCCAGGGACCTGGGGATGGCTGCGCTCATTTAGGGGGCATTCTCAGGGGATTTCCCCAGCCCTCCAGGGAGGCGTGGGTTTGAGCTGTCATAACGCTCAGCAGGGTTGGTTGTGTTCCCCATCTTTCCCATGATTGCTGATTCAAAGACTCTCACTCTGAGCATTTGAGCTGTGGATATACTCAAGTGGCAGATGAGCCCATGCATTGCCTGTGTGAGCTCTAGGTTCCATTCCAAGCACCATGAGATGTAGCAGCCAAGTATTGCCAGGACTAGTCCAACAAAAATAAATACATAAACAAAACATCAGATATTTGCATGTTCAATGACCATTACTAGCATCTTACCATCATCCATGGCTCAGCTCAAGAACCACCTTCATAGATACAGCTGTCCCTACTGTAGGTGATGTCTCTGCTGGGGTCTTCTCTCAACCCATGTTGACTGGGAACTTCATATAGCTTGCATCTTGTGTTGATGGCTTGATGACTACCTCATCTAATCTCCAACCCAGTTTGGGCATTTCAAGTGAATGAACCTTTTTATTTGAATCAGTCTAAGGGGATGCTCAGCACTGCTTGTTGAACGAATAAGTGGCAGAAGCCAAAGTTCTGGCTGGGGTGCATTAAACTGTTGCTCCTAATCCACCAAATGGTGGACCCTTGTTTTGCCCCTGGAATTTACCCTGTGATAGATTTTCTTTGCACATACACCTGAGAACCATGCCTTGTGCACCCACACAGGGACACTTTATTTTAATGCATTTTTTGACACTTTTGAATAAGATGGATACAGGATGACTGCTGCCTCATTTTGTCAATCTCCTGAGCTTTCATTAGAGAGATCTCTAGGAGCTAGCAGAGCTTAGATGCATGTTTAGCAGAAAAATGACTTTTCCTGAAGGAGGATCCAAGCACTCCTAAACACTTGACTCCTCACAATCTGAAAGGGACTGGTGAATCTGGAATCTCCTTCCAGCCCATGCTGGGTCATTTGCTTGCTCAGGAGCAGTAGGTTCAGGACTGGAGTAGAAAGCAAGGAAGGAGGGGTGCTGGCATACTCTGGTACTTAGCAACTGGGTGGAATTGGATGCAAGCCTGGCATTTCTGAGATGACACCAGTGACAATAATGGATAATGACAATGATGAGAGCTGTTGCTAGTGGAAGGACAAGCCTTAGCTGGCAGCCTTCAATAGAGGACTGCTTCTGGATTATGTCCCCCAGTTTAGAGAAGGTAAATGAACACACTAATGCTCATGTTAGTGGGTTGAATCAGAGCTGGAGAATCAACACAGACAAACATTTCAGCTTCAAATTCTTCTGTTGTGCAACATAAGCAAGACCAACGGACAACCAATGTCCAGAGCAGCTCATTGTTCTCTCTGGATCACAGATGTCCCCTGCTGAGTCTGGACCTCTGAGGAGCATTCCTGTAAAGGAAGTCCTCATTGGGACTGATGGGAACTACCAGGCCCCGGAGCAAGCACATTTCCTTCTGTTTTTACACAAGTTTTGCTTGTGTTGTTGTTCAGGAATGTTCCCTTACAAAAGTTTGCTTGAATTTAGCTTGCTGATGCTGGAAATGTAAATATGATTTAATTGATTGAAAGGCTCTAATTATGTAATTATAAGGCATAGCTTATGAGCTGGGGAAAAATCTTCCCAAATGAGAACATTGTTATTTAGTTAATGCATGATAGGGTGGCCTTGCTTCTGCTTCCAAAAGATCCTACCTATAGACAACAGTTTTGTCGTAAGGTCAGTTGCCTTTGTAGGATGGAGTATAAACAAGGTATACATAATAATAATATGTTCCTTAGAATCCATTTACTGGCAGCTTTGTTCACTGGAAAACACCCAAGCATTGTCAATGTGGAATTACTGTTTAACATCTGATCGGCAGGTCATCTGTGGAGGAAAAGGCCATTTTCCTGGGGTTGGCGAGGAGGTCTGCTTTAGCAGGTTTCATTGTCTATAAAATCCTGGGCTTCTAGTGCAGTCTTCCTCTTTGATTATCAAAAACTTGTCTCTGCTGCTAACATGCTCGAACAATGTAATAAGTAACTTCCAATTAAAGTTTTCCATATGTGGCAAAAATGGTAATGAATGAATAAGTAAAGACCGCATAATGGAAGCCTATTAGCCAAGTGAATATGTGCTTTTAAGTCAAATTTCTATACCACTTTGTATTATCTCCCATCAGAAGGGAACGTGCAATTACCAATTTTATCTTATCTAGGACTTATTATTAAAGAGTAGTAAAGGAAACTTCCATTCCAGGAGTCATAATGTGATTTTTGATTAATAGGGGATTCTTATGTGACAAGAATATTTCTCCCGGGCATCATATACACAGGGATTTCTGCCTGAGATGGCTTCTGACTGGAATCTACTGTTCAGGTAGAAGAACCACTCAATCAATGTGGATTTAGATTCTTGAGAGACTTTAACTCTAGAAGGGCAGAGCCGAAGCTCATGTTGTCTTTGCAGACACAGGATGCTTGTTTAGTTGATTCCAGTCATGCTCCAATCAAGTTGCAACATTTATATGTGTGCTAGGGGTAAGAAAAGCAGCCTTATGGGCCATAATCTTTAGTCATTTCTTCCAGGCTTGAAAGCACCTTCTGGGCATGCACTAGTAGCCCCAGTCAGTGACTCAAATGTCAACTCTCCAACCCCAGTTGCACTTGGAGTTGGTCTGAATTTTAATTTCGAATTTTAGTTTCAAGTCAGCATTTCCTGAAGGCCTGTCCTTAGGGAGTTATGTGGCACTTGCGCTTGTTTCTGAGGGCCCTGTGTATAGGCTAGGGACCCGAGGACTTAGGAGTGGGGATGAGGAGGCGGCTGGTCTGGTTGTCTGTAGCCAGCCAGGGTTTAACTGGATGTCTTTCATTCTTTACTCTTCTCAAATATAGACCCCAAGCAGACATCCTAGTATGTGTGAGCTTCAGATTCCTCAGCTGAAAACAAGAATCCTTCCTCCTTGGGGGCTTATTGTGAGGGTCAAGGGAGATGTCATCCTAACAATGTACCTCCCCAAAATAAGGGGTGCTAGCCCCTTTGTGCCCGTGGAGAGGGTACCTGAATTGACTCTTTGTGGCACTCTGTTCCTCATCAAGGCTGTTCTGCAAGGCACAAGTGAGTGAGATCAGTCCATGCTTCTGAATAGCTTCTAGAATTGGGTGTAATTCTGTAAAGAAAAATCATTTGCTGTCATTTAACAGAATCATTCAGATGCCTAAAACAACACATGCCCTTCAATAACAAGTTCTCCTTCTAGAAGTTTATCAGTAAAGGAGTGAGAGTAAAGGTGTGTACATGTAGTCAGTATACATCCAAATACATAGATGCGCATGCAAATGAAAATTCACTAAAGCACTATTTACAAAAAGCTTAAACAGGGGAATGAGATGCTTGTGAGGGTGGGGCTCGCTGATTCCGGCATGGTGCTGCTCAGGTATGAGCCCTGATGAGAGACAATGTCGCATCTGATATGGTAGAGAGATGGCTTTGATTCAGCAAGGAGGAAAAATCAGTTTACAAGACAAAATATGCCAAGGGATTTTACTAAAAAAAGATAGGAATGTAAGCCAAAATAATAAGACTAAACTATTTTAGGAGAATGGATTCATGAATTATTTTTCTTTGTTCTTTTATTTCTCTTTTAATTTTATAAAATTACCTGTATGGGCTACATTATGTAAGTGATTTTATTAAAATTTTTCAATTATATTTTAAAGCAACATGATTTACAAAGTTATTCATGATTGAATTTCAGGCATAGGATGTTCCAACAGCAATCCACCATTAGCATCAACTTCCCTCTGTCAGCGTCCTCAGTTTCCCTCCCACAGCTCCATCTCTGCCTGTCTCTATGACGTGCACTTTAAAAATAATTATCACCATGGTTTGCAATCATGTTGTTGGTAGGGTTTTATGCTTGATGGTCCTGACACTCTCTCCCGAGTTATCACCTTCCTTCCCCACTGTCCCCGTGTTTCCCTCCCCTCCTATTCCCCACCACACGGCCCTTTTCTGCATCCTACTGAAAGGCAATTAAGCCAATTCTGAGTTTCTGTTGCTTTTATTCCTCTACTATGTTTCTGTTCTACCCTGCATGTGAGAGATCATTCTGTGTTGGTCTCTCTCCCTCTAACTCACTCAGCATAATACTCTCCAGATCTACCCATGTGGCAACAAACTGCATGATCTTGTCCTTTCTTGTGGCTGAATAATATTCCATTGTGCATATAGTTTCTTTGTCCAGTTATCTGCTCTTGGACACTTGGACTGTTTCCAAATTTTGGTTATGGTGAATAGTGATACAACGAACATAAGTGTGCAAATGCTTTTTCTAAATAGTGTTTTGGAGTAGACACCACGAAGTGGAGTTGCTGGGTCATATGGAAGTTTAATTCCTAGTTTATTGAGAAATGTCCTTATTGTTTTCCAAAGGGGTTGGACCTGCTTATATATATTTTCACCAGCACTGAATAAGTGTTGCCTTTTCTTCACATTCGTGCTGGTACTAGTTTCTTTTTTTCTTTTTTCTTTTTTTGTAACATTGGCAAAGCCCAAGTTTTTTTCCTGGCTCTGCACTCAGGAATTATTCCTGGTGGTGCTTGGAGGACCATATGGGATGCCAAGGATCGAGCCCAGATTGACTATGTGCAAGGTAAATGCCCTACCACTGTACTATCATTCTGGTCCCTGTTTTTGTTCTTTCTGATGTGAGTCACTCCCTCTGCTGTGAGGTAATATCTCATTTTTTTTTTCATTATTTTTTTGATTTGGATTTTGTTGATGATGAGAAGCGCAGAGCATTTTTTTTCATAGGCCTTTTGGCCATTTGTATGTCTTCTTTGGGGACAGTTCTGTTCATTTCTTCACCCCATTTTTTGGATGGCCTTGTTGTTATTGTTATTCATTCATTCATTCATTGTTTATGTATTTATTTATTTATTTTTGCTTTTGGGTCACACCCAATATGCTCAAGAGTTATTCCTGGCTCTTCACTCAGGAATTACTCCTGGTTTAGCTTCGGTGGACAATATGGGATGCTGGGGATTGAACCTGCGCCAGCTGCGTGCAACGCAAACGCCTTCCCTGCTGTGCTATTGCTTCGACCCAAGCCTTTTTTTTTTTGGGGTCACACCCGGCAATGCTCAGGGGTTTCTCCTGGCTCTGCACTCAGGAACCACTCCTGGCGGTGCTCGGGGGACCATATGGGATGCCGGGGATCGAACCACGTGCAAGGCAAACGCCCTACCTGCTGGAATATCGCTCCTGCCCCAGCCTTGGTATTTTTAATCTTTCATCCCTTACTGCTGGTTTTGTTAATGTGTCCAAGGATCACACACACTTGGTTCAGGTGCACTGGAGGCCACACTTGAGGTCTTGAGGATCAACAAGAGTGGCCCTTAGTGATGTGGAGTGGTGACAGGGACAGATCACCAGGCCTCAAGCATGCAAGGCAGGGGCTTTACCTCCAGTCATCTCTGGGTCCCATATGCACTTCAAATGTGATCAGATATTGCTTTTTTTAAATATCTGATTTAATTCTTTTAAATGGAATCTTTAGAACACCAAAGCCCTCAATAGCATTAGGCATGTCCTGGGAGCAGTAGCTGACATAAATGGTGGGGCCTTGGGTGGGGGCACGTCCTCAGGCTGTTTCTGGCTCCCTCCCCTTTATTCTTGATGTCTACCTCAGCCCATGTCTGGTTAACAAACAGGTATTCTGATCCCTCACTGATGTTGCCAGTACCTGGTCTGCTGGGGGAGAACAGGTCCGACTTACTATTTAGGACTTTCCAGAAACAGTAGATGTCATGGGTGACCAGGGAGAAGGGGCTGTCTCACCCAGGCTGCCCACTACAGACTGAAAGAGGAGAAATAAATAGCGCTGTCTCCCAGGGGCAGGGGTAATTGTCTCCTTCCTCAGTGCCTTTCCTTTTTAAGACAGAATTCTATAACTGGAAGGCCACAAACATTGGCCTTGAAGATAAAGCCACTGAAGACTGGCTGTTTTTGTCTTCAGGTATTGAGCCTTGTCATTAGCCCTCTGGGCTGTGGTTTGGCCAGGTCCGGCTTCCTTAAGTCCAGTTGACACTGCCTCCCTCCAAACACACCTATAACTCCTAGTTATCTATGGGACACAGCCTGAGCTGACCTCACTTGCTCTCTGCAGTCTCACCCCATTCATCTCGGAACATACGTTCCCAGCTTTCAGGAATGCAGTCTTATTTGCTTCTGCTAGTGAATGCTGAGGCAACATTCTTCCCTCTTAGGAGTGCAGTGCTATTCCCTTTTCCCCAAGTCCATCCTTCTGCACATGTAGGACTCCATATCATTTTCAAAAACCAATTGAAATTTTTTTTAAATCTTGAAGTTTCCCTGATTTGCTTCATCGCACATGCCTCTTAAACACCTAATTAGCCACATGAAAGAAAAGCTGAAGAAATTGATGTGTTGAAGAAGTATTTCCCTTGGAGATTCCAAGTAGTGTCTGAACTCCAATTATGAGCCAAAGTTCTATAAATTGCTATTTAAGATTTTTTTCATAATGATGTTTTATTTTAAAATGTAATAAACAGTCATTCTCAACATTCAGATGCCATAGTTTCTCAGAGCTCCATCCAAGAGAAATCCTGATCTTTCTCCTAGAGGTTTCATCAGTAAATGCTCGAGATGAGAGCCTTCTACTGAAAGTATATCACCTACATGGCAGAGCCTGGCAAGCTACCTCGTTTTATTTGTTATGCCAAAAACTAGTAACAATTATGGACCTCAATTCCATGACCTGAAGAATGGCTTGAGGCTCTTCCTGTCCCTGGAGCAAGCAGATATCCTTGGGCTACACTTGCTTGCTACAGGATGTATGGAGATGTTACTGGTGCCCGCTCGAGCAAATCGATGAACAATGGAAAGACAGTGATACAGTGATACAGTGATTGCAAACAGAATTGGATTCAAATTTAGGTTTCCTTTCTCTAACTTAACCTGTGATTTTAGTTTATTCTTCGTTGTTTCCAGCTGTATAAACTTATTTGGCCTGGGGCCGGAGCGATAGCCCAGTGGGTAGGGCGTTTGCCTTGTACGTGGCCGGCCCATGCTGGCCCGGGTTCAATCCCCAACATCCCATATGGTCCACCAAGCACTTCCAGGAGTAATTCCTGAGTACAGAGCCAGGAGAAACCCCTGAGCATTGCCAGGTGTGACATCAGCATCACTGTATCACTGTCTTCCCATTGTTCATCGATTTGCTCGAGCAGGCACCAGTAACATCTCCAGGTGTGACCCAAAAAAGCAATAAATGAATGAATAAATAAATAAATAAATAAATAAATAAATAGACTTATTTGGCCTAGCACATCCTTGTCATATCACTTGTATCACTTCACTTGTCTTTCCGTTGTTCATCGATTTGTTTGAGAGGGCACCATAACTATTCCATACATCCTTTTGCAAGCAAGTGTAGATTTTATGATATATATTTTTAAATGTCATATAGATTTTAAAAAATTAATTAATTAGTCTTTTTGGGTCATACCCAGCTTCGTTTCTAGCTCAGAAGTAACACTCAGGTGTTACTTCTGGTTGTGCTTGGGGGACCATATGGGGTGCTGGGGATTGAACCCTGAACATACTATTAAATGACAGCAGTTCAAGAACCCTGTCTACCTGAAATTCCTAACTGCTTATGGGAGGCCAGCTGGCAGGAAAGGAAGCTCCTAGGGAATGGAAATTGGAGGTGCAACTGGAGAATGGTAGATGCGCATCTGTTGATGTGTCTATTCTACTGGTGATCAATAATGGGGCCAACACTGCTTTATAGCAGAATAGTCATCGTGAAATAAACAGTATATAATGGCTTTTCTATATGCAGATTATGTGTCTATCACTAAAGAAACAAGAGTATACAGATCTGTGGCCCATATTGTACCCCTCCCTCGCCCTAATATCATTCAATAAAATAGTCATTGAGATACTATAAGGACAGTAAGATTAGTACAAAACTTTTATTAAATGAAACATTTAATAAGTCTAGTGAGATAGTCATGTGGGTAGAATGCTTGCCTTACAAGTAGTCAACCCTGGTTCAATCCCCATCATCCTATACTGTCTGAGTACCACTAGAGATCTCTGAATACAAAGCTAGAAATAAGCCCTGATCACCACAGGTTGTGCCCAAAATAAAAAAAAACAGAGAAATAAATATCTTGTGAAGAGCAGAGAGACAGTACAGGAGGTATAGGAGTTACTGTACTTGCCTTGCATGTTGTCGACCCTGATTTAATCCCCAGCACTGTCTATGGTCCTCCAAGCACTGCCAGGAGTGATGCCTGAGCACAGAGCCAGGAATAAGCCCTGAGCATGACCTGCTCTGGCTCCCAAATCAGTAAATCAGTCAGTACAATCTTAAAACAAAAAGAAATTGTTTGCCATTCTTAGTTTCTGAGAGAAGGGGACCACACCCTGAGAGGCCATGCAGAGTTGCATCAGCATCAGTCAGAACATAGAGGGACCAAGGGGAAAGTGTGAGAAAGCTGTTCTATGGTGAGTAAAGCTTCCATGATAAGAAATGGGTGAATGTGAGTAAGTAGGCTTAGGACTGGCTACATAATAATCTAATCCTAATAACTATCTGAGGCATAGGGGTTGTCTCTGGTTGCTAGGCACCTGGTCTTGAGGTGATTTGGGCAAGGAAACTGTGGCCCAGAGTGAGACAGGCCAATAAAGGAGGCATTGGGGTCTGGGGTCTGGATGGCTGTTCCCTATTTGATAAATCCTCTATACCAAATCCTAACTCCTAGCAATAGCTAGGATTTAGCTAATCCTGGGAGTAACATTCCTTCCAAATTCATTGAGGCATTGGAGAATACAGACATAGAAATCATGGTTCAAACACATCATAACTGGGAATTTGGATGGGGAGTGAGAATTTCTGTTTGGGGTCAACAATTCTACTTTTATAGGAAATAAATGAACAAATGAGCAGAGATAAATATAAAGAGACTCTATGAATGTGTTGTTTATATTGATCACTTGATCACTTGACATCCCGTTATTCATTGATTTGCTCCAGCGGGCGCCAGTAACATTTCCATTTGACCCTATCACGTGCCAGTGTAACCCAATGGCATCTGGTTGGTTCAGGAATACAAAGAGCCTCAAACCATTCATTCAGGGTCTTGACGAAGAAGTCTGATCATCTTGGAGGTGGGCGGCCACTTGATCTTTTGACATCCCGTGGGATCCAGTCGGTAATGGCTCTAGTCCAGTGGTCGTCTCCAAATCTAATTACATGTCCAGCCCATCTGATTTTCGATGCCTTGGCAAACGAGATAGTGTCCCTGACTCTGGAACAGCAACAGAGGTCGGAGCTCTGGATTCCTTCTTTCAGAAAATCCTATGTACTTAATAATTAGCAGGTGACTAAACAGTTTATTATTTATTCCTCTTAGTGAATCACTTTCCGGTACTTGCAGAGCATTTATGCAGTGGAGAACTTATTGATACAAACACAATATGTTATTCAGGGAAAAAAAGACACATGTAGGAATTATGGAATATAATATTTCATAGAATATAATTATAGAAAATAATATTTCTTTTTGTTTGTTTTAGGGCTCTGCAAGCAAAAGCTCAGAGTAACTTGGTGTTGCTCCCAAGTCTGTACTCAGGAATCACTCCTGAATGTGCAGGGTCTAGACATATGTGATGCTGGGAATTGAACCTGAGTTGACAGCATGCAAGGTAAGTGTATATTTTATATTTACAAAGTATTTCCCTTATAATTTTTTATTAAATCACTGCAATAGACCATTATAATGCTGTTCATGATTGGGTTTCAGTCACACATACAGTGTTCCAACACCCATCCCTCTACCAGACAAGGCAAATGTCTTACCTGCTTATCTCCCAGGCACAACGTTTCTACTTTTCTTGTAAAAATATCAGAAGAAAAAGTATCACATTAAGAACGGTTGTCTCTTAGGAATAAGTTGGTTGGTAATCAAATAATTCCATTGTTATGCTGTGGAGAGAGTTTCTGGGTTATAAAGCATTCCCTTGCACAGACTGTATATGTGGGAACAGTTCCACTTGGGGGAAGAGAAGACATTGAGCATGCAGACATGCTTTCCCCTGTGTTTCTCTGAGCTCATATCAATCTTAGAGCACCTGCTTGGGTTCCATTAGTGCATTCTGTGTTTGACCCTTCTAGCATGTTCTATTCATGTCTGGGAAACTGCCGTTCTGACCAAGTGTGGAAGTTGGTTTGATAGTCATGAAGGAAAAGGACAACAAATCGTTAGCAAACTTTGTGGTTCTTTATATTTGAGTAACAGAAACTGGAAGAGCTGACAGTGTTGATGAAAATGGATAGAACTCTCTCCCGGAACATTTCTATTAGGCTGAACTACGTGAAATTGACAATACGCTACCATCTTTGACATACAAAAACATGATTTATGTAAGCCAGAACAGGTCCCTCTGAACTAGTGGTAAAGTAAGTCCAAGAACATCTGGTCATAGCTTTTGCACAATATTTTATTTGAGGATTTTGAGGCTCGAAACTTTATTAAAATCCTGGAATAGGAGACCTCTATGGTCCTTTTTAAGTTTAAAATATTGTCTTCTCCTTCCACACTCTTCCTGACTCATGGTCCCCAGTGACCCAGCTACCATTCATGTTGTTCCAGAAAAGGGTTGGAAGGTCTTAACAGGCCTTCCTGGAAATAGCTGAGCGTCCTCCCCACCTGCCTAATCTCTGGAGCCTGTCAACTGGCTCCCTGACACCAATTTTGACCCTTGCCTCTGACTTCCATATTCGTTGTTCATCTCGATTCCCTTGTACATCTGGCCCAAACCCTCCCGTTTATAAACTGATCAAGTTGCTCTGACCAAAAGTATGTCAAATCAAGCTACAATACAGACTCTGTTCCATTGGGCCCTGGTGGAAGGGCAATCCTTGTTTCATTTTAGGCTTCTCTCCTAGATGAGGGGATTGTTTCATGGTCCTCTGAGGAGGACTGCATTGTAACAGCCAACCTAGAACTCAATGTATCACACTGGTGAAGTCTATAGAGGCTGGGGGTTATGGAGTTTCACACAGGGTGGGAAGCTGTAGCAATCAGCATCAGTATCACTGTCACCATCAAAGCTTCTTGGAGCAGGAAATTCAGTGTTGCTTCTTGAAGAAAGCTAAGGATAAGTTTTGGATAAGCGAAGTATGAAGAGGGATTGGAGGAAAGGCCCTGCAGGTGAAAGCCACCCACTTATCCCAGGATTTAATCATCAACCAAGCAGCTTCTTGGTTTGCCGATCGGTCTCCACAGTAACCAGGTCCAAAAAGCTGCAGAAGCAGCAGCCACCAGCAGGCACGTGGAACCTACTGGAACAGAAAGAGTAGAATGGATTATCCTTCTATCTATGAAGGGAAGTGTAGATGATCCTGTTGGTTTAATGGGTGAGTCAGGTCAAGAGAGAAGGGCCCATGGGGGTCATGAAAGCAGGTGTGTCTTAAAGGAAGTGAAGATTCTTTGGACGTGAGAAGAGGGTGATGTGAGGGAGAATGAGGGTGAGAGGGGGGAAAGGGACCCTCCTGTGTGGATTTTCCAAGGTGCCTGTGGAGGTTGGTGACTTTCTCCCTCTGATGCCTGACAGGACCCGCCCTGACAGTTCCTGCCTCCTCTTGGAAAGCTCTCTGGGAAAAGCCTTGCTCTGATTAAGATCTTTTAATTAAGGAAGCCGTTTGCACAGAGTGCAACACGAAGCTGATGGAGAGTTTGCTCAAATTGGATTTTTTTTTGGTTCACTAGAAAAATAATAAGAGGAACTTGTCTTTGTATAAGAGGGACATATCATTTTGATGGTGCCTCGTGGCGACCTGCAAATGAATTTGCCTGGTCCTTCACTCATTCACACACAGAATCCATTTCTCTCACTACTACCTTGGCTATTGAAAGATGGTTTGAATGCTAACTCAGTGTCAGGTATATGCCCATAGTGACCCCAGAAACCATCTTCACTCCCCCAGTGCTCTCAGGGATATGTACTGTCTTTTTTTGTTCTTTCCTTTTCTGAGCATGAGAGGACTCTGCTTGACTCTCCTCCTCCCTAGGGAAAGGTCATCAGAGAGGGGATGAGTGCAGGTCAGAGTGTCATTTTGAGCCTCAGTCATTGATCTTTGTCTTCCAGGTCTCCTGGCCACGCCACTTCTCTCCCGGCTGTGAACACTGACTTCCTGCCTTGTCTGTCCCCAGTGACCGAAGGGGGTTTGTGCTGACGCCATTCAGGGGCTGCCTTCCTGGTCTTCCTCAGGCAGGCAGAAGACCCTCATGTTGCCCATTTGTTTTTTCCTTGGATGATATGGTACGTTGTTTGGGGGAGAACCCGTAGACCAACTCTTGGTGTTGGGCTTGACCCCAGTAGACCAACTCTTGGTGTTGGGATTGACTTCAGTCAATGCCTTTATCTCCAACGCAGTATCCCTGACACTTACCCCAGGACTGAAGCTTTTCTAGGTTCTCTTCACCTTGGTTGTGAGGGACATGATGGCCTTGTTCCTTGAGTCACCTAAGAACAGGGAGCTAAGGCAGGCCTGCTCCTGAGCTCCACATCCATTATCTTGACTACTCACTGCCTGATTCTACCTCCAGAGTCAGGTTATTGGCCTCCGCCTCTCTCTGGTCCAAGCTCAGGGCCACATTCCTGACTCAGGCTATTCCATGGACCTTTCTGTGGCACTCCGAATCTTTCCTTTGTGAGCATATTCCTTCCACTGTTCCACAGTCCTCCTCCTCAGTGGGTGGGTTAGGACCACTAAGACTATCTTTCTGCCCTCTTGGTCACAAGTGATTGGTTCCACAAGGTCAATGAGGCCCAAGTTGAGCCAGAGTTCCAGAACTTTCTGATAGTTCTTGCAGCAATAATAGAGTCTTTCCCTCAAGGTCGATGAGTGGAGCAAAGAGAGTTTCTGAGGGTGAAGCCAATCCAATCAAGCAACTCAGAGAGACCAAGCCACAGAGATGTAGCCTACCCTCTCCGCTGAACCCTCCCTGCCTGAGATGGATCTTCCTGGCAGTAGCCACATTATCTGCAGGGTGTATGCACTTGGGACTTTTCAGCTTTTGTTTGCTTTGTTTGGGCCATACCCAGCTGTGCTCTGGACTTACTATGGTGCTGCTAGACCATATGTGGTACCAGGAATCAAACTGGTGTAACTACTTGATCACTTGATCACTGACATCCCATTATTCATCGATTTGCTAGAGTGGGCACCAGTAGCATTTCCATTTAACCCTGTCACGTGCCAGTGTAGCCCAATGACATCTGCTTGCTTCAGGAATACAAAGAGCCTCAAACTGTTTTTTCAGGGTCTTCATGAAGAAGTCTGATCATGTTGTAGGTGAGCGGTCACATGATCTTTTGACATCCCACGGGATCCAGTCTGGTGTAACTACATGCAAGACAAGTGCCTTCAGCCTTGAACAAACTCTCCAATTACAAGAATTTTTCAGCTTTGAGTCATTAAACTCTATTTAAAAAATTCTTTAAAATAATGAGTCTGAATTAGTTTTATGTTCTGGTTTTTGGGTCACAACTGGCTGTATATAGGGCACACTCGTGGCATTGCCCTCAGGAATCACTCCTGGCAGGCTCAGGGGGCCATACGGAGTACCAGGGATTGAACCCAGGCCCACCACTTACAAGGCACACACCTTACCCTGTGTACGGTTGCTGCAGCTCCTCAATTTAGTTTTGGAAAGTTGCAGCTGCCAGAGTTCTTCCTATTACATTGTTTTTCTATGAGTCGGTCTTCATTTCTTACAACCTCGCATTTTGGCAGAGAACCTAGGGGAGCAGGTGTGGCATGAAGCTGTCATTTGCCCTGGTGTCAGCACATGGCTTCTATTTGTTTGCTTTTTTGTTAGAAATGTTTGTATTTTGTTTTTACATCTGAATAGTACGTTGACTGTATGCCAAATTACAAACATCCTGCCACCCTGCCAAGGACAATTTCAAACAGGTATAAAAGTAGAGAAAAGCTTCATCAACTTTCTAGCTCACAGGTATTTAAATGTTTTTATTAGTATAGAATTCTTAATTCCCTTGAGAAATATTCATGGAGCCTTTGCAGTGTAGGGACTGTCGCAGGGGGCTGGAAACAAGCGGGGGCAAGGCCAGAGCTTAGTGTGCTTTTAGTTATCTGTTGTGGTGCCAGGGAAAGACCCTGGGCCTCCTGCATGCACAATATGCCCGTGACCCTTTGAGCCATCTCCCCAATGTGCAGAGTTTCGGAAGGGGAAGGCAGACCTAAGAAAGATGGCAAAGGCATTGTCAAGGTCATTGCAGGTAGCAATACATGGTGGGAAGAAGGTTATCTCTGGGCCCTGAGTGGCCAGTGAGGGAAGCTTCTGAGCTGATCCCTAAAAGAGAAGGGGGGACCCTTCTCTGTGCTGTCTGACCACCAGGCCCCGTGTGTGAAAATTCTTGCTGTGAAAGAGAGCATTCAGCTGTGGTAGAGGGTCAGGCATGGTCTCAGTGAAAGGTGTATGGAAACAAAGCAGGAACTCTGTCAAGTGCTCTATGGGGCAGTCCTGTTTGGTGCCAGAGGTTGTGCACTGTGCAAATCTAGGGAGGGGATTCACACATAACAGGTTGGGCCAACTTTTTCAGTCAAGGGCTAGAGTGTAGCTATTTTAGGCTTTGTGGGCCAGATGGCTTCTGTCATAACTGTTTATGTTTGCTATCATCACACCAAAGCCATCTGAGTTCATATGGATGTAAATGGGTGTGGTAGTGTTCTAGCACAAGTTCTTATTGGTCACCAAACTGAATTTCTGATTTTCTTTCTTTTTTTTTTTTTTTTTTTGTCACATCCAGCTATTCTCAGGGTTACTCCTGGCTCTGTACTCAGGAATTACTCCTGGTGGTGCTTGGGGACCATATGAAATATCAGAAATTGAACCCGGCCAGCCACATGCTAGGAAAACCCCCAATCATTGTACTATCACTCCGGCCTCTTGAATTTCTGATTTTCAAAATTTTCCTTTTTTTTTCTTGAGTCACACCTGGTGATGCTTAGGGGTTGCTCCTGGCTCTGCACTCAGGGATTACTCCTGAGATGCTCAGGGACCATATAGGATGCAGGGGATTGAACCTGGGTAGACTGCCTGCAAGCAGACGCCCTATCTGCTGTACTATAGCGCTTGCTCTCTCATTTTCAAAATTTAAATAAAGATGACCCCTCTGGATTTTCTTTCATCTTTCAAAATATAAATCCTCTTCTTTTTTTTTTAAAAAACCTGTTAATTGAGAGTCTGTGGTTTACAATATTATTAATTGTTTCTCTTACACATGATTCCATTCTTGTGGGCCACCCAGCAGAGAGTGGCCATTGTTTCTTCTCCTGAGCTGAAGTTTGCTGGCCCTGACATGCTCTGGGGATGGAGGGTGATCAGATGCTCTGACCATCCAAGTGTCCCTTCTTCTCTGTCCCTGCTCACTCACGTAGGCCCACATGAAGGGTCTGTCCTGTCACTTGGCAACAAGGGTACACAGAGAGGTTGCAGAGAGAAAGCAGGAAACTCTCCTCATTGGAAGAAAGTTCCCGTGTGGTTTCCCCTCCGGGATCAGGAAGAGCCTTGCCAGCCAGTGAGGCATCTTGTCCTCTGCTCCACAGATTCTTCTTTAGTCCTGGGCACATTCCCCGCCCTGCTCCTGGGGTGCTCTCGCTCTCCTTGATCTTTAACCCCACATCAGATGCCTTGCTTCTACCCATGGCTGCTTGGGATGTGTGTTTCCCTTCCCACTTGGATTCTGACTCCTGTGGAGCAAGAACCCAAATCAAATCTTGGATTCCCCAGCTGTGTTCTTCCAAGTGCCTGCTGCTGTCAAATGGGTTCTGAAAACGTCTGATCTTATCAAGGCTCATGGGATAGGTGGGGTTCAGGGAGGAAGAGAAGAGGGGTGGGGAGTTGGGAAAGGGGTGTATCCAGATTGGTCAGATTTAGTTGGGATTAATTACTGTTAATTCTATTTCTCATCTGTCTGCATTGGGTTGCCCCAGAATGGTTTCTAATGTTTTGATGATGAAAGGCTTGCCATTTATAAACAGAGTACCTGGCTACTATGGTTTAATTATTGTCTCCTTCCTGGCTGACCTCCTGTTCACTTCTCCTGTTCAGAGATCAGTGATCTTTGCTGGCAATTGTCTCTGTGGGTTCTCACTCTTGGCTCTAGTTGCTGTTTGATCTAGGGAAAAAAAAAAAAAGCACCACCCTCGTCTGTACCATCTTCATCATCTCAGCTTGTCTTATGGCAGTGGCTTACCAGCTTGTCCAGCTTTGTCCTGAAATATACTCTATGCTCAGAAGGTTCTCAGGTTCTCATGTTCAAACAATGTCAGGTCAGGTCATGCCTCTGTTCCTTCCTGCGGTTTCCTCCTTTCCCAGTGGAATTAAAGTGCAGAGTCTCATAGTGACTCAGAAGACTGAGACCAGGGTCCTTAGGCTTCACTGTGATTGCACTCCTCTAGAGCAGCACCTCCCGACCAGGGTCCAGCTGGGTCTCCATGGACCCCATGAAATTCCACAGGGACCACAGGAGAAAATTGTATAATTGGGCATTCATGGCACAAGACTAAAGGGATACAGAAGGGAACTTGGTGACCAAGACCAAGAAATCTGCCCTAGAAGCCTATGGAAGGCATTGGAGAGATAGTGCAGGGCTTAATACACTTTTCTTGCATTAGGTTGACCCTGGTTCAATCCCTAGTACTGCATATGGTCCCCTGAACCCCACCAATAGTGACCCTAGAACACACAGCAGAGGTGAAGCCAGAGCACAGCCTGGAATGGCCCAATAAAACAAACCAAGAAATGCTAGAAACACACAGAACCTTTCCAGGATGTTTGCATTCACACGTGGCAAACAATTTATTCTGTACTATTTCTCCAGCCTTGGGATTTTTTTATTTTTGATTTTTTGGTCACACCCGATAATGCTCAGGGATTACTTCTGGCTCTGCACTCAGGATTTGCTCTTAGTGGTGCTCAGGGAACCAAATGGGATACCAGGGAATCAAACCCAAGTTGACCATGTAAAGAGCAAATGCCCTACCTAGCAAATGCTGTGCTATAGCTCCAGCACCCAGGTGTTTTTAAATACATAAAACAAAATGCACAAAATTTTCAATAAAACCTGTGTCAGCTCAATCCACTGTAACAGAGCTATTTTGAGAAATGCAGCATAATATAATTTTGCCATTTCACTGATGTCAAGTGCAATCACTTACTTGTCACTTGTCTTCCTGTTGTTCATCGATTTACTCTAGCAGGTGGCAGTAACGTCTCCATTCGTTGGGAACGAGGTCCATTATTGTTACTGTTTTTGGCATATCAAATACAACATGGGTAGCTTGCCAGGCTCTGCCGTGGCACTGGGTTCATCCCAGGGCCCAGTGTCTTTCTATGTCAGACCATCAACCATCCAGAGCCCACGGGCAGAGCCCTGGGGGTGTAGACAGGCCTGTATCCTTTCTGCCACCTGCTGATGTAGCTGGGCATGGCAATCACACCTGCAACATAATGCCCTTGAGGGGAATTATAGATAAGGCACCTTATCTACTGCTAAAATTTATTGTTAAAAGACATTTTAGGGTGAAGGTTACAGCAACTTAGCTTGAACGTGAGCTGTAACCAGGGTTCTCTGGCAAACAAAATGCAAATATTGCTAGATATGAGTGTGCAGCTGTGATTTTTCTTTTTCTAATTCGTGGGCACACAGAGATGCTGATTTTGTTACCCTGCTGTAGCCTGAGTGCCCTGAACAGTGCTGAACAGAGATCATACACTGAACAAATATTTATGGATAGTATGAACAGAGGAATGTTGATATCAACCTGAGCAAAACATAACAGAAGGGTAAGTCTGTTGCATAGCTTCTTATGGAATGGGACTGAAATCATCTTAGTTGATTTTGGAATCAAAATTAAATCAAAATGGAACCTGTCATCTTATTGGTATTCATTATATTGAAATGGTCCTCCTAAGTGCTAATAAAACCTCCTTTCAGAACCTCATGAGGGGAGCTTCATTCTTTTTTTATATTTTATTATACCACCGTGAGATATACAATTACAAAGATATTCATAAGATGTTCATATTTGGGTTTCGGTCATACAGTGTTCCAGCACCCATCCCTCCACCAGTGTCCATTTCCCACCACCAATGTCCTTGATTCCCTCCCCCACTCCCCTAGACTGCCTCTATGGCAGGTTCTTAATCCCTTTCTCTTTCTCTCTTTCTTTCTCTTTTCCTTCCCTTCCACATTGTGTATTACAATACATACATTAAGAGGTTGTCATGTGTATCTTTTTGCCTGTATTTAATGCCCAGTTCTAGGTTGATATTAGCACGTTTGACAATTATTAGCACACTGTTCCATTCTCTGTCTTACCTAGCCTCTGACTCCTACACGTTTGTGATAATTTCCACCTTTGACAAGACCTCCTGATCCGTGTTTCACCTGACCTTGGATATTGGTATCATAATATGTACATATATATATACATATATATATATTTATGTCATGCAAATAAATGCAGTCATTCTATATCTGTTTCTCTCCTTCTGGCAAATTTCACTCAACATGATCCTCTCCTAGTCCATCCATTTATAGGCAAATTTCATAACTTCATTTTTCCTAACAACTGCATAGTATTCCATTGGGTAGATGTACCAAGCTTCTTTATCCAGTCATCGATTCTTGGGCACTCTGGTTGTTTCCAGCTTCTGGCTATTGTGAATAATGCTGCTATGAACATAAAAGTAGGGATGGTATTTCCACTGTGTATTTTTGGCTTCCCGGGTATATTCCCAGGAGAGGTATGGATGGGTCAAATGGGAGTTCAATTTCTACTCTTTGGAAGAATGTCCTCCATTCTTAATTTTGGGAGAAGCCTCCATATTGGTTTAGGAGAGGCAGGACTAGGTATTATTTCCAGCAGAAGAGACTGAAGGTAACTTTTTCACCACATCAATTCTAGCATTTGTCGTCTCCAGTTTTCTGGGTATACGCGATTCTCAGAAGGAGATGAGGAGAATAAACAAGTTGACTGGAAATAGCATTATAATGGGTAGAGGCTCTCTAGCACTTGGATGGTGCTAAGGGAGGAAAGAGTATGCTCTGAAACTGCCAATCAGCAAACAATGAGAGAGGGGCAAGATGTGGGACAGGAAGTGATGTAGGGAGGGCAAAGGAGAGTTGTGGGCACTTTGGTAGCAGTGGTGTGCAATAAGTGTGTGTATCAATGCCATAAACAAACACTATTGCAACCCTATTATCTAAAATATAATAATGATGGGAAAAACATATAAGGGAAAAAAAGAATCCATTGTACCTGAGGAAACACATATTTTAAGCTAACGAGTGATGATAGAGGAAGGTGTAGTAAATTACCAAGCCTGGGCCACCTTGAGGCAAGCCCTTTCTGAACGCCACTTCTTCTGGCAGGAGAATAGGTCCACTGAGTGCAAAGCAGCTCCTGAGCTTTCAAGGAGATATTGCCTGAGCAGTGAAGCACCAGGCCCAAGAAATAAAGGAGAGCTGTGGGCTGCACTAGTCATAAGGCATAAAAAAGAAGAAGAACGTGGAATGTTCCAAGCAGGAGAGCTGGGAGTCCTGGGGAAGAGTCACCATCTTGCTGAAGGGAACATACTGTGCCGGAGTCAAGCTCCTGGCCCGGGCTCAGCCTCCCCACCAAGGGAACTTGTGCTTCAAGCCTGCCCCAGCCCTGGCCGCCTACGGATGCTTCTGGCCTTCTGCAAGGGGCTTTGTAGATCAGAGCTGAAGGGATGGAACAGAGAAACTCAGACCAGGCCAGAATTCAAAAGACAGCAGGAAATGAATCCATTTGTTGGAACACACGACAAAGGAGACTTGAAGTGTCTGGAGAGTGAGTCATCAGGTACATGGACTTGGTGCGAAGTCCCTGGCGCACACAGGATGGCCACTCTGGGAGCGCAAGCTACAAATAACAAGGTAGATATTCCAGCCAACAGAAATTATTTTTAGATTAGCTTCTGTTTCAAATTATTCATTGCCTGCTTCCCACTTACTAATGCTGAATGGAAGATTATAATATGCTCTGTATTGTTTTACTTATCTTTTAATCAGATTCATCAGTCTTTTTTAAATGTAGTATATTGTGTTAGAAAAAGGGAAGAATAAAAATTCAAAAAATTAACACATTTTGAAAATATATTTAAGTATAAAAGTTGGGGCTGGAGTGATAGCCTAGCGGGTAGGGCGTTTGCCTTGCATGCGACCGGCCTGCGCCGCCCGGGTTTGATCCCCAGCATCCCATATGGTCCCCTGAGCACCGCCAGGAGTAATTCCTGAGTGCAGAGCCAGGAGTAACCCCTGAGCGTCGCCAGGAGTGACCCAAAAAAGCAAAAAATAAATAAATAAATAAGTAAAAGTCTCATATATCTTCAGTAAATGAGGGAAAATGAATGACAGCTTATTTTCAAAATTATCATTGCTTTGTCATTGGTTTATAGTTCTGTGGAATTTTAGGGGTTTCATTTCATACTACCCCACCACTAAATTCCCAGTGTTGTCTCACAATCAAAATGACTCGTCTACTCATTCTCCCTCTAATTGCTTCTTCTCAGTAACCACCACAGTCTAGGAGTTATTTTAGTTGTTTTTCCAGTTCATTTGCTTCAGTTATTCAAATATCATATATGAGTGCTATCATCGGTAATTTTATGTTGATTCTTTTCTCAATATAATCATCTGAAATCCACCCATTTCTAAATGGCATACTTAAATCTTTTTTAACGACAGAGAAGTATTTCACTGAGAATATATATTGTAGCAGATGTATACAGTTATCTCTCAGTGGGCATCTATATTGCTTCTATGTTTTAATCTTGTGAATAATGTAGCACCAATTAGCATTCTTACCAACAAGAGTTCTTTTCTCTCCATATCTTCATTAACACTTGTTTCCTATCTTTTTGATGCATGCTTTCTCAGCCTTATGAGGTGATACTTCATTCCCTATACTTTTCAAGTATCCGTGGGCCATCTTTATGTCTTTGAAAACTGTCTTTTCAGGGTTATTAGTCCATTTTTTGATTGGGTTGCTTTTTGTTGTTTTACTGCTTATATATTTTGTACAGTAACCCCTTATCAGGTATGTGCTGTGCCAACAGTCCCTCCCAGTTAGTTGGTTGCCTTTCTGTTTTCATTGTGGTTGCTTTTACTATGTAAGAGTTTTAAAATTTAATGTAGTCTCCTTTGTTTATCCTTGTTTTGTTTTCCTTGCTATTGAAGTTTAATCTTCACATATTGATCCTGATATCCTGTTGTACATCCCACTTTTATTTTATGTATTTTATAGTTTCAGGTCTAATATACAGATGTTTAATTCATTTAAAGACAATTTTTGTGCATGGTATTAAATAGTCATTTGTTTTTGTTTCTTTTCATTCTTTTTCCTTTTTTTCCTTTTATTGAACAAATCTTCCTAAGACTAAAAAGTTCTTAAGTGCCATCATTTTAAGGGTTTCCCCCTCTATTTTTGAAAATACTTCATGTTTATTGTGGAAACTTTGAAATTCACACAAATAACTAATTTGGGCTTCAATAGACATTAGGACCAGAAGGAAAACACAACCCACAGAATGGAAGAGTTATTTACAAATCACTGGTAAGGAGTTAATAATCAGACTATCTTACAATGCTCCTGTTTTCAATGATAGCAACAAAAGAAACAAACTAATTTAAAAATTGGCAAAGGGCTTCAATAGGCATTTCTCCAAAGATAATAAATGATAGCCAGCAAGGAGATGAAAAGATGTTCAATATAATTAGGAAAATACAGATGGAAACTACAATGTAATAGTACTCACCTGTCGGTAGGATGATAGTTATAAAGAATGCAGGAAATAATAAGTGTTGGTGAGGATGTGGAGAAATTTGGACCAACGTATGTATATTTCTAGCAGAAATGCAAAATAATATAGTTTATGTGGAAAACAGTATGATTAATTCTAAAAATAATCATAGGAATAAATAAATTTATCATACAAGGTGGTAATTCAATTTTTTGGTAACATACCCCAAACATACCCCCAAAGAAGTGTCTGGAACAGATATATGATACTCTCATATTCAGCACAGTGTTGTTTTTAGAGCTAAGAAATGGAAACAATCCAAAATAAATGTATGTCAATATGTGATGGATAAACAAAACATGAAATGGAATAGTATTCAGTCTTAAAAAGGAATGAGAGTTTGATTGTGAAAGAAAAATACTTGTTTTTCCAGTGACACATACAGTATGGATCAATCTTGAAGATACTCTGTTGAGGAATAAAGGGAGACATAAGAGCAAAAAATATTGTATGATTTCATTTTTTAGGAGGTTTCAAGAGTAGTCAAATTTTAGAACAATAAAGTATCAGATATCAATAAAGTATCAATATCAGGCAACAATAAAGTATCCCTGGTGTCAGGACTGGAGCGAGTAAGGAGTAGGGAATACTTAAAATTTTAATTTCAGTTTGAAAACTTTGAGATGAAAAATTCTAGAGCTGAGTGGTAGAAATCACTATAAAACAATGTGAATTGTAGTCAATAACCACTGTGATTTATAACCAAAGAAAGGTTAAAGCAGTAAATTTTATGCTTTGTGGTATACTTCACTATAACTAAAACCTTGATGGCAACAAAACTTATCTAGCTCCCCAGAGATGGGGATAGACAATGTGATCTATTCCCTCCTATATTACCTAGCTCCCCAGAATAAGAAATGTGAAATATTCCCTCCTCATTCTATTTACAAAACTGGTTAGATATGTACATGAACATTAATATCACATGAACTTATATCAAATATACAATTTCATGTATTTACAAAGGATGACTTCATTAAACATTTCTTGGTCAATAAAATCCTCACAAACACCATTCCAAACCATTCCATCTATTCCATCAAACAACTTTCCTATGAATGTTATTGCCCTATCTTCACCCTATTCATTATTTGTTGCTTCCGTTTTCATGATGATGCTTAATTCTATAGTGAATGTCTTTATTAGACTCCCCCTATTTTCAAATTAGTTCTTAAATTTAGCCTCTGCAGCACTAAATTTCTGTTAATGTGCTTATTTAAAAAAGCCTTTAAGAGAAAGAGAGAGAAATGGAAAGAAATCAAGAACCTGCCATGGAGCAGGGCTGGGGAGGGGGAGGGAACCGGGGACGTTGGTGGTGGGAGATGGGCACTGGTGGCGGGATGGGTGCTGCAACACTGTTTGACCAAAACCCAAATATGAACTTTTTAATTGTATATCTTTGTAATTTTAAAAATAAAAAAATTAAAAAAAAAGAAATGTAGACACCAGGCCAAAAAAAAAATAAAATAAAAAAGCCTTTAAATCAAATGAGCAATGTACACCGTTCTATTCCTCCCCTGACTCTTTTCTTCCTTCTTTTTCCCATTTCTTCTCAGAAACTGCAACAGGTAGAACATATTCCAGTTATGCAACTTATTCCAGTTATTCTATCAAAATCATTTAAGTCCCCCTATGAAGATGATTTCAGTTAGGGTCCTAAATCAGCTGACCATAAACTAGCGAGCAGATCTGCATTATCTGGTAGAATCCCCTGGTCCTTAGGTCTGGTCCTCGAGGTCAGAGACAGGAGTCAGGATTCAGACAAGGAGAGGAAACACAGGAGTAGCACTTTGTTGCAGGCTTGGAGATGGAGAAGGGCATGTGGCAAGAATACAGAAGCTTCTGCAGTTCTTAGAGTGGCCCGCTCATTTGTTACCAAGGAAATGTGGACTGTGGTCTCCCAATGGTGGCGGACTCAATTCTGCCAGTGATTTCAATAGCTCAGAACTTCTTCCAGAGAGCCTTGGATGAAATATAACTCAGCTGGCTGACACCTTCCTTTTAGCTTTGTGATAACACTGTAGCACGTCCCTGCATGGTCACATCTGACCCGCAGATTTGGCAGATGATGAATAAGGGTATTTGAAGTAAACTTGTGCTAATTTCTTATGAACATAAAGAAAAGAGTATAAGAAAGCACTTGTTTTGCAAGGTGTGTGTGTGAGAGAGAGAGAGTGAGAGAGAGAGAGGAAGAGGAACCTTTCAGCCTCACTCAACCCCCCCATATGGAAGTGTCACACCTACAAAAACAAACTGCTGACATACACCTTCCACTTGGGACTGACTGCACAGGTGATGGGGTAGGGGGGCATTTCCATGCTCCCCTCCTTCCGAATGAAGCTCTGGTGACACGAGGAGCGGAGACAGGAGAGCAGGACTGAACGCCAGAGCATGTGTTGCCCTCAACAGTGAAGTGGAAGCAGGCGGCATTGGGGAGGGCAGGGAGGGAAACTATAGCCTCAGCATTTCTGAGGGCTGGAGGGGAAAGCCAAAGGAAGGAGACTTGGCAAAGCAAAGGCAGAAAGCAGAGGCGGGTAAGAGGGACTTGCCCCGTGGAGAGTTTGGAAGCCTCCCTTTGTTTATGGAGCAAGAGTCCTGGAGATACACAAGCCGAGTTAGGGAACCCTGTTGTGTGGAGGGCTTTGTCGAACATCTTGATCTACTTTCCTAAACTTTTTGGATGGAGAAACCCCCAAGCCCCTGTGCCAAGCCATTTCCCCCTCTATTTGTTAAACCCATCTGCAGTTCAAGGAAATCAGATTCATGTGTTTTCAATTCATTTACACTTAACTTATTAAAATATTGCTTTGTAAGAGCTATTTGATGTCCAGGAAGCCATTTGTGTCTCTTAAATAAATCTTTAAAGTCCCTTTTTCTTAGAAACAGGAAATTGCATTTTGCCAAATGCAAATTAACTTGCACCTCGTAAAGTTCAAGTTGAGCTCAAAACATACACTGTGTGAGGGTCGGGTGGGTTTTAAACTTGGCAACAATCTCAAGGTTTAATCTAAACCAAAAGACAGCAATGGAAAGCTCCAAGACATTCCAAAGGATGGTATTATTGCAATCTGCCAGTGCAGTCAAGCTCACATTCTGCGCCCTCTCAGTTATTCAGTGGTTGATTATCAGCACTCCACTCCCTCTTTCTCTTAACTCCTCAACCCAAGCCAGATTAAGAAGTCGCCTTAAGCCAGTTCAAGAAGACACAGTGAAGGTTCTGCCATTTCCCTCATCACCTTTGTCAAGAGAACTGAGTTCGGTGGAGGCTAAGGGGAGCAGAGCTATTGGACTTTAGGTTCTATCTAATTCTTTACATTTCTGTGAACATCAGGACCGAAGGGTGTTCTCTCCTCAGACCCTAGTCTTGGAGTCACATGCACCCCATTATCTCCTTATACAGGGAGCAGTGAGAAGATTTCACATATGCAAAGGCCCCCTCTGGGAACATTTCAGACCTATTATCCAGTCTCTTGCACTGTCTGGGTGGGGCTGGGCAGCTGGGATAATGAGGATGATTAGCCATGATTAGCCTTGGTTTAGTCAGGGAGAAAGGGAGGGTCATGGAGAGATTAGGCAATTTGCCCAAACTCACTGTGGAGCCAGGCGGTCTCTCTCTAGAACCCAAAGAAGCCCAATCTTGACCCTTTACCTGTGCCAGGAGGAAAAGTTAGCATCTAAAAAGGTTGACCCAGACAAATAAAAAAGCTAGGAAATGAATAGCTATACCTCCGCCTAGCCTGGTAATCCACTGAGTTCCACTAACGTGTCTTAGACATTCACCCTGAGCTTGGCTTCTTGCAAGGGTCAGGAAGCTGCAGGCAGCAACAGCATGTAGGTCCTGCCTCAAGGCACCCACACGTCTGTAGGGAGCCAGGAATGTGAACCAATCACTAGAACAGATTCCAGTTGGCATCTCTAAAGTATACATAAGACCTTCTCGAGGAACCCAAAAGAGACGCTGAACCTAATTTGGGGGTTCTGGAGGTCTTGCTCAGAGGTGGAAGGAGCTAATGGCCCCAAGGCTTTAGGATAAGAAGGCAAAGGACATTGCAGATAGGAAGAGACGCAAGACTGAAGGTACAGAGAACAAAGTATGGTGGAAGGGAGAGTGATCTAATGGAACTCGCAGCAGAGTGACATCCTACTTGACAAATGAACAGACTGGAAGATAGGAAAACTGCAGAGGAAGGTTGGTGAGTGTTAAAGGCAATGGAGGTGAGAGATGATGAAGAAATATCAGATTCACCCAAGAGGGCAACCAGCCCATTGTCCATAGTCATGATGGAAGCATAGGTCCCTTTCACATGAAGAGTTTGGTCCTGAGGACGTAACTAGAAGGCCATCTGTGTCACCATTAGGATCAGCAAGAGCTAGGGGTACAAAAATATATGGAATGAAAAGGCAGAAGAGGCGAAGATTAAGTTATCTTAAGGCTTGGGTCCTATTTTTCTCAGTGAGTGGCAATATGCTTGGGTTCTCTCATGATACTAATTTCTAGGATAAATATTTGCTTTATCCATTACTATGCCAATAGGATGGCACAATTTGTCACTTGTCACTTGTCTTCCCATTGTTCATCAGTTTGCTCAAGTGGGCACTAGTAACGTCTCCATTTGTTGGGAATGAGGTCCATTATTGTTACTGTTTTTGGCATATTGAATACACCACGGGTAGCTGCCAGGCTCTGCTGTGGCTCTGGTTTCATCCCAGGGGCCCAGTCTTTTTCTGTCAGACCATCAACCATAAAGAGATCACAGGGCAGAGCCCTAGGTGTAGACAAGCCTGTCTCCTGTGTGCCACCTGCCGATGCAGCTGGGCACCGCAGCCACACCTGCAACACCTTGAGGGGCAGGCACACAATTTGTATGAAACAAATATAAATTTCATTATTAGAAAAAGTTGTTTTTTTTTTTTTTGGGTCACACCCAGAGATGCTCAGGAATTATTCCTAGCGGTGCTCAGGACCATATATGGGATGCTGGGGATTGGACCTGGGTCGGCCGTGTGCAAGGCAAATGCCCTACCCACTTGCTATTGCTCCAGCCCCTAGAAACAAGTTTTTGTTATGGGACTTTAAGATGAATTTTTATGATGGTAAAAGAAATGTTTAAGTCACCAGAAGTTTGATGGGGAGGTAGGGAGGGTTCTTTCATGGAGCTGTAAGGAGGCTATGAAAATGTGCCACTCAGATCTCCTGCTAACAAGAGCATAATTGACAACAGGCACCAAATACAACCCTTTGGAATCTTCCATTGAGTTTGTGTAGAGACCACACTGCTCCCAGACAATGACTACACTGCAGAACTATGAAAACAGCCCATTCCAGGCATACTTCAAAATGCAGAAATGCACATTGTTAGGTATTGTGATCTAGTCCTCACATCCATTCAAGTTTGCCAATTGTCTCCATAATGTCCTTTATGGTAAAAAGGACTCAGAACAGGATGTGGCTGTATGTGTCCAGTCTTTTCTCTTATATTTCAGATGGAAACAGTTCCTCAGTCTAGCCTGGACTTTCACGGTCTTAACAATTTGTGAGGAAACAGTCCCTGTACCTTGTAGAATGACTAGAGGTGGCATTGGTCTTAATGAAGTTATGAAATTTTGGCAGGAATACCACAGAAATGAGCTGTGATTTTCATGAAAACATGGCAGAAGGCACTCAGTTTTAATTTTTTCTTATCACCAAACATGTTGGTTTGAGCATTTTGTTCAGAGCATGTCTCCTAGGCTTTATACTCTCTAATTTTTAGTATTTCATTGAGTGAGTCTTTGGTGGCATAAACCTTATATTTCTCATCAAAGTTTTGTTA
Organism: Cryptotis parvus; assembly: GCA_021461705.1. Lineage (NCBI taxonomy): Eukaryota > Metazoa > Chordata > Mammalia > Eulipotyphla > Soricidae > Cryptotis > Cryptotis parvus. The sequence goes on from JAJIBD010004162.1 coordinate 66,127, forward strand.
TATTTACCCACTTTTTAAGTGTGTATGGGTAGAGCTTATACTAATATTAATCGTAATAAAATTACTGTTATTTCATTGGTTCCTATAATTTCCTACTTTATCGACTGATTATATTATATGTGTAATATTTAATATATGTAATAGGTTTATTTTGACTACCTATCTACCTTTATGCTAATTTATTCATTGATAACACTTTCAAGCTACTGTGTCAGTCAGAAATGTTTATATATGTGTTCATATATATACATTTATTACCATGGGTTACACAGTTACAAAGTTGTCCATGATTGGATCTCGGTCATATATTTTCTCACCTGTTCCTTCACCAGTGTGCATTTCCTACCACTAATGTCTCCAGTTTCCCTCCCATCCCTCTCCGTGAAGGCACTTTTCTTCTCTCTCTCTCTCTCTCTCTTTCTTTTTGGACATTATGATTTGCAATGCAGGCATTGAAAAATTATAATGTTTGTTACTATCTGAAGAATATTTGAAGAATATTTAGCACTCAGTTCTTGTCCAGAGTGATCATTTCCGACTATCTTTTGCATAGTGGTACCTTATCCAACATAACTGCCCTCCCTCACCACCACTTATGACAAGCTTCTAACCTTGGACTATTCTTCCTGGCCTTGTTTCCAATGTCCTTGGGTGTTAGTCTCATACTAATTAAAAAACAAATGAGTCCAATCAGTCTATGTCTGTTCCTCTCCCTCTGACTCATTTCACTCAACATGTCCATCCATGCATTTCACGACTTAATTTTTCCTAGAAGCTGCATAGTATTCCATTATGTAGATGTACCATAGTTTTTTTTTTTTTATGTCCTCTGTTCATGGGCACTTAAGTTGTTTCCAGATTCTGGCTATTGTGAATAGTGCTCACCGAACATAAAAATGCAGATGGATTTTCTGTGGCATGGTTTGGTTCCTCAGGGTATATCCCCAGAAGTGGTATTGCAACCTTTAGAAATGTTTTATGAATATTTGGACATTTTTAACTTTCTGGTACAAAAATAGTCTCAAACTCAAAAACATTATCTCAAAAGAATAGGGGCCGAGCAATGGTCCAGCGGGTAGGGCGTTTGCCTTGCACGCGACCTGCCCATGCCGGCCTGGGTTCAATCCCGGCATCCCATATGGCCCCCTGAGCACTGCCAGGAGTAATTCCTGAGTGCAGAGCCAGGAGAAATCCTTGAGCATTGCTGGGTGTGACTCCCCAATAAAAGAATATATGCACACTTGTTAGTGAAATAGCCAAAATAGAAGCAAACTAAATATCCTTAGTGTCCAACTACGGATGGATGAATCAAGAAGTTGCATGGCCTAACTGAATCTATGCAGCTGTAAGAAAAAAAATTAAACCATGCAATTTGCAGCCATGTGGATGGAACTAAATGGCATCATGCAGAGCGAAGTCAGTCACTACAAGAGGGACAAACATAGAATGATTTCTCCAATATGTGGGTTATAAAGAAACATTGTAAAGGAACAATATGGCCAAAGACAACAGAAATAGAGAACTGGTCTACAGAACTAAACCTACCTGAGGGGGAAAGAGAGTGGATGGGAGTCTTTGGGAAAATGGTATCTTTAGGAAAGTGGTCGAGAGAAATAGACAGTTTACATATGGTGTTGGAATGCATGAAACTATCATTAACACTATTTAAAATCATGGTACCTCAATAAAAATGTTTTCAGGCTCATTGGTTTTGTTCTTCTCTGTCCACATCCTAAGACAGTCATTTCTCTAAGGAACATGGCCTTTTTTAAAAAAAATATAAAATGGTTTTTAGAAGCCAACATTGTATTTCTAGGAATGTTCATTTTTGTTGAGGTACTCTGTAGATAGAAATTGAGGATAGATATATATCAATTTATTATCTTTTATCTATGTATTATAAACCATGTGCTATGTCACTTGATCACTTGACATCCCGTTATTCATCGATTTGCTTGAGCGGGCGCCAGTAACTTTCCATTTGACCCTATCACATGCCACTGTAGCCCAATGGCATCTACTTGCTACGCGCTATGTATTCACCTTTTATTTCAGTTTAGTACCTTCTCTGACAATGAGAAATCTCACTTCCAATATTCTTCAAATATCTAGCCATCTGAGAAACCCCCTCACTATATAACTAATACCAGGGCAGTACTGCTCCCACCACCTGAAGTGGAAATTCATTTGTCCTCTTAGGTTCTGCTTCTGCCCTTTGTGATATCAGGCTCTCCATCTCAGACTCCAACTATTTATGTTCACCTCCTTGAGATTCTTTCCTTCACATAGTCTAGGCACTTCCCATAGACAGTGATTTTGTCTTGCTATTATAGTAAATCACCCCATACTTGGTGAAAAAAAAAAGCACACACTTGTATCTTATGATCCTAGAGATCAGAAGTCTAAATGGACTCACAGGGCAGCATTTCGTTTAGAGGTTCTAGGAGAATGCATTTCCTCCTTTTGTCACCTTCCCAAAGCCACACTTCTGGGTGCATGATCCCTCTCTCTACTTTAAGCTGCCTGCAACCATATTGATCGTTGCAACATATATATGGGAAAGGTCTTGGCAAAGACCTGACCCTTAACTGGTGTGAAGTGGCTGCATGCTGAAGGAAGAAGCTGCAGCAGCTGTGTGTCTGGTCATTCTCTCTGTCACTACTGATCAGCCCTGGTACATCACTTGTATCACTTGTCTTCCCGTTGTTCATCAGTTTGCTCCAGCATGCACCAGTAACATCTCCATACTTCCTGTCGCATGCTAGTGTAGCTCAAGGGCATTTGCTCGTACTAGGAACATGAAGAGCCTCAAAAATTTGTTCAGGTGATGGAAATGAGGTCTATAATTGTTACTGGTTTTTGACATATCAAATACCACACGCGTAGGTTGCCAGGCTTTGCCATGTGTGTGGTATAATCTTGGTAGTAGACTCTCAGTTTGTGCATTTACTGATGAACTGCACAGCCACACAAGAAGAGAGCAGCTTATCTCTTGGGTGGAGCTCTGATGAGCTGTGGAGTCTAGATGTTGAAACTGGTGGCCCTCATGGAGTTGGGTGGGGATTCCTCTGGGTTCTTGCGAGGCTCTATTGGGATGGCAGGCCAGGGTTAGAACTCGCCTTCCCTCCCAGATGTCTCATGATCAGTTGAGCATAGGGAGAGCTTGTAGCAGCTCTGCCCCGTGTATCTGTGTTTCTGGTTCAAGCACCTGGACTTTAAATAGTCCTGATGCATGGTATGTTGAAAATGGTGCCTGCAGAGCTTGTGTTAGGCCCACTTGGTCATGGGAGGTGGGGGGATGAGAGGAGAGGCCTCAATCCCTACTCCAAGCCCATGTGCCAATTTTTAAAAGTTTTGGCCAAAGGGGGTGTGACTACTTTGTGAATTTCTTTGGTTTCTTTTGTTTATTTTGTGTTTAAAGACCATGCTGAAAAGGATGAATAAGGTGCCATGATGACAGTATCTAAAGAACAATCAACCAAAAATTGCGCAATCTCCAGATGTAGAAATGATGACAAATGGAGCCTCTGATATGAATATCCCCATCATCTTCTCAGCAGGTAATGCTAGATAGTCACTGACCACCTCAGCTTGAGCCAGTGACTGCAAGCAGAGACTTTTGTGTTAATCTCTGGGAACCACAGTTCTGATTGACTGAGCTTTCAAATGCAGCTGAGATGCCTGGTAATGGTGGTAGTAGTTGTGTGTGTGTGAGTGTGTGTGTGTGTGTGTGTGTGTGTGTGTGTGTGTGTGTGTGTGCTGAATCTCCTGATGCTAGCTTTGAATTTTCTGCTCTCCCAGAAATGGTCTCTGCTGCAGCTGCTGGAGAGATTGGGTCACTGGTACTCACCACAAGTGCTTCTCTCCTAACTCTGTCCTGATCTCAGGATGCATCAGGTAGGTTTAATGAAGAGGCTGGAGTCACAGTGATCCTTCCCTGCTTGGTCTCTGAACCCTGGGGTCTGGCCTAGTCTGTGTTCTGACCTATGAGCTTGTCTCTGACATGCATTCTGACAAGATCTGATTTAATGGCCGGACCTTCTGTTTCTGAGTTTCCAACATGATATTCTGGGTGGGAGAGGGAAGAGCTTGATAATGCCACAAGCAGAAGGCGACTGGATGTTTGTGATGTCTACCAAGACAATGCTAGAGGAAGAGGAGGGAGGCTAACTGATGTTAGCAGAGCTAACAGCTCTGCTAGGCTGTTTTGTGTATGGGTTTAGTTTTGTCCTCACAGTAGTTAGTCAAAGTGGTTTGTAAGTGTGTCTGTTTTCTCAGATGGGAACACAAGTTCAGAGGAGATGTGCTTGGCCTGAGGGCACAAGTAGGGTTTGAATGCTCACCTCCGATTCCTGTTTAATGAGTGATCAGAGTGAGGCCCAGCCCATACCCCCTCCAGGAAAGCATGGAAAGGGAGGCAGGAGCACTGGCTGCTTGGGTCGATCTCGCCTCTCTCCCTTTTGAGTATCTCAGCGTGTGTGGAAGTTTCCGTTCACTCCTCCTGCCCCCGACTGGACACATCTTCCAGCTGTCCCTCTCCTGTAATGCCTTACTCTAGGGCTCAACTGGGCCCCTTGTCTTTCCTCCACGTCACCCCAATCCTAGACTATCCTACTGTTCTGATTAGTCACAGCCGAGCAGAGGTTTTCAAATACATTTTATCCTCAGGACTCATTGTGCAGAAGAAGCTGCTGAAAGCCCAGACCATGAGCTGAGAATAACGAAGGGGGTGGCCTGACGTTTGCTTTCATCCTGCTTCCTTCTCTTCTCACTCCTGCAAAAAGTAGGTCTGAAAGGACTCTGGGGACCTCTGGATTTCAACTGTGGTTTCAGACTCTGCCTCGGGAAAGATGCTCCTCTCCAGGGCTCCATCCCTGCTTGGTCTTCTGGGAAGATCTCAGAGAAGGGGAATGTGAGCCAGAAGATAGGACCAGGCGAGGCCAGGGTGAAGTGTCTGAGGATCCTTGCTGAAATCTTTAATGGAAGCACAGCCGAATCCCAGGAGGTTCCTCACTGCTGCTGTCATCACATCTTCCCTTTGAGCTACTCCCACCCCACCCCAACATTTCTCACGGCTGGGCGACAGCAGAGGCAAGTGTAGGTGATCCCCTGTCCCCATTTCTCTACACCTGATGGCTGGCAGTTGTTTTCTTTTTTTTTTTTTTTTCTTTTTGCGTCACACCTGGCGACGCTCAGGGGGTTGCTCTGCACTCAGGAATTACTCCTGGCGGTGCTCGGGGGGACCATATGGGATGCCGGGGATCGAACCAGGGCCGACACAGGCTGGCTGCGTGCAAGGCAAACGCCCTACCCGCTGGGCTATCGCTCCGGCCCGCTGGCAGTTGTTTTCTGCAGCTGTCTCTGGCCTTCTGCCCTGTCTGAGCATCCCGGTCCCTATCTGGTCATGGATAGGTGCTTTCTCTCTCTCTCTCTCTCTCTCTCTCTCTCTCTCTCTCTCTCTCTCTCTCTCTCTCTCTGATGTATTATAATATGAAGCCTGTTTCTATCTTTGGCCAAGGCCCAGCTCTCACATACGCTCACCTTGTTTGCCCTGAACAGAAATTCAGGGTATCTAAGCTCAGCTCTGAAGAAGGCTGGAATTGTCCGAAAGGAGCTCTCCTACGAAGCTATAGTAAAACACAAAGAAAACAAAGAAATTACAGCAGCCCAAAATGATTGACTTCTGCAAACTCAAATTTCTCTTTCTAATTGCCAGCAGAGTAGCTTGACTGGCGCCAGTTCCAGGCATGCTACACTGAGCGCCTTTCTCCTGTCGGCCCTTGGGGCTCGGGTGCTGCTGGAAGACTTGGTGACATGCTCCTCCCTGAGCGTGATTTCCTTTCTTCTCTCCCATGGGCCGGTCTTCATCCCCTGGCCCTGCTTTGCAAGTCATCCCATGGCTGTGGGAACTATCAGCTGCCCAACCCCCTAGTGGACCCGTGGTCCTTCACTCCTTGGAATTCTCCTCTCCTCTTCTATCGCTACTCTGTTGTGCTGCAAAAATCTGCTTTCCAAGAACACTGATGGGCTGTATTAGCTTTCTTGTCCTATATTCTGTTTTGATACTTTAAAAATGTTCATTCTTTTCTCTGCATTTAATAACATTGTGCATTATTATAAGATTAAGTATCATCATACAAGGCAAAGTTGGCTAAAATGTAAAAAACACCTAGTAATAACAAATAATAAAATAACAAAATTTTCCACTTTAAAGCAAATGACATTACCATTGGCTTTATCCCATTTTTATGTTTTCAATCCACACATTATGACACACACACACACACATTGTTTGCTCAGAAAATCTGGGATGGGTCTTTCCCTAAAAACTTGCATAACATTGTAGCTTGCTGTTTTTTACTTACTTTTTCTTGTGTCTCATCGATATTTTGATGAACTTCAGAGTCTTTCCTCTGTTCTAGACCACAGATTCCTAGTCATGGTCCGGCATGAAGCTGGGTTTCCTCCAGTTGAGCCAAAGTGCTGAACTGTTAAAACCCAGTGATGACTATTTTCAGTTCAGTGTGTGGAAAATGAAATAAGTTAATTTTCACCATTCTGCTTTTTTGGCCACAACTCAGTGCAAAAATATTGGCTTTCCTACCATTTGGCTAAACTGCTCTCACCTCAACTGTTTCTGGATTAATATGAATTATATTTAGCTATTTTCAGTTTAACCCAGAGTTGTTTTATAACTGATTTCAAAAAATCCCCTTGTCTCCAGAGACTCCTCTAACTCCCCACATTTGAGATGAAGTTTTAGGCTGAACCCACTGGTTCCCTTTGTTTGTTTGGAGCCAAAAAGTCTTGGGCATCCCCATGATGCCCAAGACTTTCTCCAAGGATGCATGGAGGACATGTGGTGCCTGGGTTAGAACCAGGGGTTCTTGCACACCGAACACGAACCTCAGAACCTTAAGTCATCTTCCTGACTCTGTGCTCACAGGTGGGGCCTTAGGGAGTGTGTGCTGAGCCAGTGGAGGCCACAAACTGACAGGTACAAGAGCTGAGCAGTTAGTTTCAAGCCCTCCGTTGATGGAGCTCTCCAGGTTTCCCTTCTGATAGGACAGGCAAAAGCTGGAAGTCCAGTTCAGCAAAGATCCCTGGGGGAAGCACCAGTGAGATTACCTATGCGGATCAGCCACCACAGGTGCCTTGAGGGCAACAGAGGGGTTGAAATCCAGGGAAGGGCCTGGAGCTGGTCTCCTATGGGGATTGATGGTGGAGGCGCAGACTGGTCTGGATTAAGGTAGGAACAGAGAACACTGGAGTTTCTCTTTGGGACCTCATGGAATGAGCCCTGAGGGGATGGGGATTTAGGAAATTGGTGATCTGCGTGGTTGTTCTCTGTCATGTATTTGGAGGTAGTGGTGGTGGTGGGGTGCTTCTTTTGCACCTGTGTGACATGAACAACTGGGGTAAGGAGGACTTAGGGTCAGAAGATCTAACTCAGTGGTGTGTGCAAAAGGGATAAGCAGAGGACGCAGAGTGGCTGCGGCGTAGGAGCTGAGCAAACGTCCACCGTCAGGATCCTATCCTCGCCTCCATGTCTGAGTTCTCTCTTGGCCATGCTGGCTGCCTTCCACTGAGCTTGGCTCTCCTGGGGCCTCAGGATGACAGTAGGAGCTTCACTGGCCATCACACGCAGCAAGTCCAGCAGGAGGCACCTGTGACTTCCTCAGCTGCCTCTGTCTTTTCACTGAATCAGCTGTCCCCAACACCCCCCCCCCACACACACACACACAGACACTCAGGGAGCAGAATATATGCATGGTCTTGGATCCAGGCATGCATTCCTTTTCAAAAATTGGGGTCATCAACCTATTCTAAGTTCCAGGCCAGGAGAAATAAAAGAACAATGATTTTTTTCTGTGAAAAAAAGAACAATGCCTTCAAATAGTCAATAAGTATTTATGAAGTTGAATTACTGTGTGTCACTGAGATTCTCCTGAAGCACTAAAACAGAGGGGGAATTAGATGAGCATTTCAGCATCGATGGAGGTCTTTGCAAGGAAGCCAGAGTCTGCTTGAAGTGTGTGTGTGGGGGGGCAGGGGCAGTCTCTGAGGACAGCGTGGCCCCAGGATGTCCTGAACCATGGACTTTGGGAGCAGGAATCCTTATTCCTATGCCAAGATTCCATATAGCTCCAACAGCTGCCAATTATGGAAAATACTTTTGTACTATGTCTAGTCATGGTTTTTTTGCACCAGAGACAAAACAAGGGTGAAAGCGAAAGTCTTGCAAGGGGCCAGACAAGGGCAATAATTAAGATTTACTTATGAGAAATGGAAAAAATGATAGCTCTGTGTGTGTGTGCGTGTGTTTGTGTGTGTGTGTGTGTGTGTGTGTGTGTTTATGCATATGCCCATGTCTGTCTGCATGGGTTCACTCTCAGAGAAATGATGAACTTTTTTAGACTGATCTAAATAGTAATATCTTCTAAATTAGGAATATCTTTCTTCCTAGAGATGGAGAAAAATGTGACTGATTGATGTGATTGACTTAAAGATCACAAAGGACGTAGGCTCTATCTCAGGGTCTTGGGTGAAGGCTGAGCTTCTTGTCATTGTCAACCTGGCTGCTTCTGTGCTTCCATTCCCTCTTGCTGAAACTAAGTCCAGTCATCTCTTAGGGGCCTTGGCAGGAAATCTGTAGGACAGAGGGAAAGGATTGTAGTGGTGACTCTGGAGCAGGAGAAAGGAAGCTTACGGGGAGTAGTAGGGCCGGAAACAGGAAGAAGAAAGTGGGAAGTGTGTGTGTGTGTGTGTGTGTGTGTGTGTGTGTGTGTGTGTGTACGTGTGTTGCTCCCAAATATACATAAACCTGTTCTCTGGAGAAATTTAGGGGAGGAAGTCATTCCTGAATTCACCCATCATCAATGTGTTACTTTAGTCTCTAGTCTCTCTGTCTCTCTGTCTGTCTGTCTCTCTCTCTCTCTCTCTCTCTCTCTCTCTCTCTCTCTCTCTCTCTCTCTCTCTGAGTGTCTATGTGTGGAATTAGAGTTGTCATGGGAAGTTGCTCTTACCCCTCTGACCCCCCATCCTGACGGAGTGCTGGGGGTGGGTGCGTGACCGAATGGGGAATTTGCCCATGTGTGATGTCTCACAACACAAGCATGCCACCCGGCTCCTCAGGACAGTGGCTTGTGGGGCAACAGCTGGGGGCAGGCTTGGGGATGGGGTGCTTCAGTGTGGGTGTGGCGCCCCATCAGCCTCTCCTTTGATTTCTGCTGGACTTCACTCTCTTCCTTTCCCCCCTCTCTCCTAAAATCCCTTATATTAAATTACTGTTGAAATGTTTCGAATGTTTGAACTCTCAGCACTGAGATCATATGACAGAAAGCATGGGGGTTTGCTTTTTTAATCTTGCCCAAGAGAGTTAAATGAAAATGACTTGCAGGATTTTGACACAACAATCAGACAAAAATGATTTTTATCCCCCACCCCTCGAATAAATAGTATCTTTTCAAGTGCCTTATCGAATCCTAATGATCAGAATTCTCTCTCTCTCTCTCTCTCTCTCTCTCTCTCTCTCTCTCTCTCTCTCTGCATATATGTGTATGGACAGAGTAGCAAAAGAGACTTAGAAAAATATCCCAAGTGATATTTAAATTATTGACAATTCCATGACCCAAAATTTGTCTACTCTGAAGGGCTGATGGAATTTGAGCTGATTTAGCTCCTAGGCCTCACTGAGTTATGGGACAACACCGTTGCTTTCACCTGACCATGGCATCTGAGCCATTAGGTCTGTTTTTGCTGATGGGACTAGCTCTGAAACTAAGTCTGGAGATTCTAGAAGTGGGAGGGAGGGCTGCAGTGGACTCATTTTCCATTCCTCATTTCCTTTGCATGGAGGGAAAATCTGTTTTAATAAAGACCTCGCCTGTGCTGAGTGATGCTCAGGAATTATTTCCTGCCGCTATCCCTCCATTAAATAAATAAATTGCTGCTGTCTTTGATTTTTCACCAGGGACTTTGACACATTGATGATGGGTGACTTCAGATTTGAAGACTTATTTGGGTTAGTTTGGCTGTGGGTGACATGACCACGAAGATAATGTTAAGGGAAAAGTCTAGTTTCTTGACCCTCAAGTAAGGAAGGGGCCAGATTCATTCTGGGCTCCTCCTTGTCCACCATTTCATTGGTTCTTTCTAATGAAGACAAATGGCAGGCAACTCTGGTTTATCCAGCTACTCAAAGGTGTAACTGACTTCCCAATTTATTAACAATGGTGATTCATTACCATGACAATTGGGAGAAACTGATTACCTTTGAATTTCTGATGAGGTAATCCTGCCTCTCTCTGGCTCTGGTAATGAATCACCATTTTCCCTCCCTCCTCTGACCTAATTTTCTAAATCATGTACCTGTAAAAAATATTGTGCAGAGGCGTGCATCTATTTATCTTGCAGGAGTTCTCTCCTTCTGATTTCGAGGGAGAAGACAAACTCTCCAACTGGGAGGGAAGATTCATGAATGTTCTGGGAAAGGAATTCACCAGAGTCCAGTCTCAGATCATTCATCTGCGCTGTAAGGAGTCTAGGAACCACCATGGTCCTCCCCCTGGCCTGGATGCTGGTGAAATGCCTGACGGAAATGGAGAAATCCCTGGGGGCACAGTGCTTTCCCCTCCCTCTGTGGGAGAGAGATATCTGATCCTTACTCTTGAATATACAGTTCCTCGGTGTAATTTCTTTAAGCTTCATCATATCTTAAGTGAGATGATTCGATTATCTCCCAATTATTAGCTTAAACCAACGTTGCCATTTACTTTCCTTAGCATTGCCATCAAAGAACAATTATAGATTGTGCCAAGGCTCAGTTATTCATAGTCCCAGACACAGGAGCACTTCCCCATGTGACGAAGAGAACCATTCTGGAGAAAATGGGCAAACTGTCTGTCAAGGGAAAGTCACCGAGTATGCCTTTTGTTACAGTGGAGAGAAGCGAACACTCCAGTAGAGTGTGGTCTGGAATGTTTTCTGCATAAAAATTCTGCCACGATCCATACTGTAAATCATAGTACTGAAAAGAAAATAAAAGAAAAGAAAAGGAATGTCTTGTTAAGGGGGTGGGGGTTACTTAGTTCCATCAACTAATTAAAATGTGAATTATTATAGTTTAGATCACGTATTTACAAGATGTTTTAATTATGTGGTATGTTCTATAAATGCACTAATTTCTGCAACCATTATTGAAAATCTTTTTCTGCTGTATGGTATAACCTGCATTTGCCTATACAGCCTCCAATCCATGTTGAAGAAAGTGGGAATATATTTTTCAAACAGATAAGTCATGCAAACTAATATCTAAGCCTGGAGGCAACTGTTCCTCAGGCTTAGAGTGATTCCACCCCCTTCATGATGCTTTGATGTATCTTGAGAGCTGGAGCACGAAAACAACACACCTCTTGGGCAGGGGTAGGTGAGAAAAGAGGTTTCTGCAAGTTAGTGTTGGGGACTGCGGTGATAGAAGTAAGGATGGAGAGTTTCTGTAGTCATGTTATATGCAGCCTTTCTGCTGACTTACCCTTGGCGTTAGTTCACAAAAATTCTGCTCACAGTCCTGCTTATTGCTGTTCCCTTTATACAGAGGCTCCATGAGGATGGGAATGCTGTCTCTCATCGTCACCATGTCTGTTCAGGGATAGACACTCCGCTGTGTACAACAGAGCCATACTTTCAATGAATGGACCGGGAGGATGCCAATTTGGGTGGGCCTTTAGAAAGAGTAAGCCCTGAACTGGAATCTGAGCAGTGTTTTCTACCAGCCAGTGATTTGTTTCCTATAGGGAGCTGATGGGGAGGCGCCCTTGCAATTATTCCCCCTCCACAGAAACCAATTTCCAAGGCAAAACCAAAGAGTAAAACCAAATTCAACCTTCTCCTTCCTTCCTTCCTTCCTTCCTTCCTTCCTTCCTTCCTTCCTTCCTTCCTTCCTTCCTCCTTCCTTCCTTCCTTCCTTCCTTCCTTCCTTCCTTCCTTCCTTCCTTCCTTCCTTCCTTCCTTCCTTCCTTCCTTCCTTCCTTCCTTCCTTCCTTCCTTCCTTCATTCCTTCCTTCCTTCCTTCCTTCCTTCCTTCCTTCCTTCCTTCCTTTCCTTCCTTCCTTCCTTCCTTCCTTCCTTCCTTCCTCACTCTCTCCTCCTCCCTCCCTCCTTCCTTCCTTCCTTCCTTCCTTCCTTCCTTCCTTCCTTCCTTCCTTCCTTCCTTCCTTCCTTCCTTCCTTCCTTCCTTCCTTCCTTCCCTTCCTTCCTTCTTCTTCCTCCCCTCCCTCTCCCTCCCTCCTCCTTCCTTCCTTCCTTCCTTCCTTCATTCCTTCCTTCCTCCTCCCCTCTCCCTCCTCCTTTCTTCCCCCCTCCCTCCCTCCTTCCTTCCCTCCCTTCCTTCCTTCCCTCCCTCCATCCTTCCTTCCCTCCCCCCTTCCTTCCTTCCTCCCTCCAT